>CBVK0101428755.1:0-21603 GCA_900067695.1 Picea abies
GCTCTTCCGATCTCACACTGACACAACTACTCCAAGCCAACATACTAAGCTACTCTGGTGAAGGTACCACGAGATGACTGAGTAGTTAGGATAAGTCCGGAAGAGGGGGGGAAACCCCCCTCGTACAATCATGTTACGACCAACGACAGGAAGGGAACCCATGCCAAAAGACCCACATTCGAGCCGTCGCTGCATCTCCAAGATCATCTTTTCGCTCAGGAACAGGGGCTCAGGAAAGAAATGGATGTAGAACCCAATACGTCTCATCCAAAACCTTCTCGAGGATGGGAACCAAGAAAGTGTATTTCGCAAATGGACAAACCCCCTCATTATCATATCATATCAACATGAGTAGGTGAGCATACTTAGTTTATGATGGAGGATGCCCTAATTGGAAAATTCTTAGGACTATGGCCAACCGAATGTGACCTCACATGCTGGATAAAGGACTGGTGGAACCCCAAAGGAGACTATGAAGTTCGGCTTAGCTCCAAGTGTTTCTTCACAATAATCCTGTACAACCTTAAAGACAAGGATAGAATCTTCGATAATGGACCGTACTTCTACAACTCAACAAGATTGTTTCTGGGATTTTAGACAGACAGATGTAGTCCAAAGAAGGAGGACTTTACAATGGCGCTAGTATGGATATGTTTTTACTCACTGCCCCAGGAGTTCTAGCTGGAAGAAACACTCATGGGTATCAGGAGCATAGTGGGGCGCTATGTAAAATCATCGGAAGCTACAAAGATGAGAAAGTACACCTCTTATGTCTGCATTTGTGTTTATATGGACATCTCAAAGGCCCTACCATGATCAATCACTCTAGAGTATCAGAACGAAGACTGGAATCAAAAAATCGATTATGAACACATCCCCTTTCGCTGCAGGAAGTGCCACGAGCATAGCCACCTCTTCAGATATTCCCCCCTGAACACTCCAAGCACCAAGGTTGGTGATAGTAAGCAAAAAGATGGATTCACCAACGTCACAGGTCGAAAAAAAAATCCACCAAGAAAACAGAACTAGAGCATGGCCTCAAAAGTCCCAACCAAAAATTCCTATGGCGTTCTGACTCAACTATTAGAAGAGGAGGAAATACAAAACCCTCATCAAGAAAAAAACCAGGCGAAGGGGAAAAGCCCAGTGGAACCCACTCTGACTCAAACCAAAGGAACAACCCAAGCTGCTCAAACGGGAACAGACAGAGACACCACGATGCAGTTGGATGAAACAGATCTAGAGGATATAGACCTGGAAAAGATGGAGGGAGCTCTCAACCAAAAAGACCTGCAACACATTCCTATGGACCAACTCTGTAAAGTCCATAAAGTTTTCACAAACTCCATAGTAGGATCCACGGCAAGACTGGGCATAACCATAGACCCAAGCACAAAACCTAAGTGGGAAACCAAGGAAAACAAAACGAGGGGACGCAAACCAACCCACCATCTTATCAAAGAAGCAAGAAACCTAATGATTAACTCAGGACAGATTCAAAGGTTATTGGAGGGATACATCCACCCCCGCCCCCCCCCTCCTTCCTCTTGATAAAGATAATCACATGGAACATCAGAGGGCTCAATGGTAGATCCAAGCAAAGGATCCTCTGAGACTGCATCAAAGATGAAAACCCAGATGTTCTACTATTACAAGAAACAAAATGTGCAGGTCTAGAAGCGGAAAACATCTTCCGAAGAAGCTGGAGGGGTTGGGACTTCTTCCATCAAGACTCCATGGGATCCTCCAAAGGGTTAGCCATTCTTTGGAACCCTCATACTGTCACACTGCAACAACCCTTCTCGACGACAGGCACACTCATGGCTTACTTCACAGTAACAGGATCTACGAAGGAAGGAGCTATCACAAACCTCTATGGACCGCAGAGAACACAAGACAAGGAAATATTCATACAAAAACTACAACATGTCAAAAACTTATTGAATATGCCCAACTAGGTCATGGGTGATGACTTCAACATGATCCTGATGCTTGAGGAGAAAACTGGAGGAACCAAAAGGCTGGAGCAAGATAGTGGTAAGTTCAAAACCCTCATAGATCAGTTAAATTTGGTGGATATTGAAACCTGAAATGGAATTTTCACTTGGTCTAATCGGCGCTCTAGCCACTAGCACGTAGCTTGCAGTTTAGACTGCTTCCTTGTAGTAGAAACCCTTCTTGAGGGAGACCCTGCAATGGAAGCCAACATAATGCCAAAATTAGGATTGAATCATTAGCCTATTGTCTTTTGTCTACATCCTGGCAACATCCCCAGACCTAAACCCTTACGCTTTGAAAATTTCTGGCTTTCTCACCCAGACTTCCATCAGTTGGCACAAACCTGGTGGACCCGGGATGAAGTGGACCATGGAACTCACGTGTACAAATTCCAGCAGTGCCTCAAAAACTTCAAACAACAAATAAAGATCTGGAACAAATCCACCTTTGGAAATATTTTCCAACGATAGAAGGAAATTGAACACAGGCTCGAAGACCTACAATGAATATTCATCTCAGGAAGCAGAACCCTAGATCTAATGAAAGAAGAAGAGGAACTCCAAGTAGAAATGGAGGAATGGAAAAAGCAAGAATAAATTCTATGGCGTCAGAAGTCTAGAGTTCAATGGCTCAGAGAGGGTGAGTGAAACACAAAATTATTCCACAGAGAAATGGTGCACCGCAGATATATCAACCACATTACTCAACTGGAGGATGCTCAAGGCATTCCTATAAGGGAACATGACCAAATTGTCGAGGATCTCAACGTGTACTACAAATACCTCACAAAAACCAACGAGAACAGGGTGAAAGCAATCTAGAAAATAACGAATCACATAACCGCGTTGGTCACCCATGAGTAGAATGAAGTGCTTCTACACCCCATCACTCACGGGGAAGTGGACCTAGGTGTAAAGTAAATGCCCCTAGGAAAAGCACCTGGCCAATATGGCTTTACCATAGACTTCTTCCATCACTGTTGGGATCTAATTAAGGAAGAGGTCTGGCTGTCTGTCGAAGAATCTAGAACGTTCGGCCAGGTACTCTCTGCACTTAACACAACTTTTCTCACTCTCATCCCTAAGGAGGAGCGAGTCACTCATCCTAGGCAGTTCAGACCAATATCCATATGTAATGTCATTTACAAAATCATCACAAAAGTCATCGCCACTCACCTGAAGCCAATCCTACCTTTTATCATCTCCAAAGAGCAAGCCAACTATGTGGAAGGGAGACAAATCATGGACAGTGTTATTCTGGCTAATGAGGTGATCCACTCTTTGAAAACAACCAAGATACTAGGTATGCTCATTAAACTCGATCTCTCAAAAGATTTTGATAGAGTAAGCTGGCAATACTTACGCTCCATGCTAGAGTCCTTTGGTTTTGACAAACATTGGGTCAATTGGGTTCTGAAGCTTACCTCCTCAGCCTTTTTCTCCATATTGGGTAATGGGATACCCTCCCAACCCTTCTCGTTGTCCAGAGGAATTAAACAGGGTGACCCTCTATCTCCCTTCCTCTTTGTGCTCATGGCCGAAGTTCTAGGGTGCTACATCAAGGTGGTGATTCTGGAAGGCTCCCTCAAAGGAGTGCCCCTACATAACATCCATCCAGCACCTTCGCACAGTCAGTTTTTTGACGACACCTTACTAATGAACAATCCCACAACTCATGAAGCCACCAAGCTAAACTCCATTCTCTCCAACTTTACGGAAGCCTCAAACATGCTCTTAAACCTGGACAAATCTAAGATCTACTTTTTCAATATGTCAATTGCAGTACATAACCATATTTCTAGAATTTTAGGAATACCTAAGAGCTCCCTTCCTTCCAATTATCTTGGCATACCCCTCACAGGGGAGTCGACGTGTTCCATTTCTTGGGACAACTTGCTCCATTCCATCTCAAACAGGCTAAGCAACTAGACCTTCAGACCTCTTAATATTGCTGCTAGACTGGTGCTTCTCAAAGCAGTCCTACAAGCCCTACCCACCTACCTCTTCATTGCTCTGGCATCGCCTATATCGATAATTCGAGCAATCAGGGGCCTTCAAAAATACTTCTTGTGGCAGGGCCACCAAGCCAATAAAAAATGGGCACTAATTAGCTGGGATAAGGTCTGCAAACCAAAAAGTTTTGGAGGGTTGGGACTACATGATCTGGGAAAGATCAATCAAGTCATGGGAGCCAAAATGTGGTGGAGATGGTTACAGCATTTGACGGAACTCTGGGCGCAAATATAGAAACAAAAGTATGCCCCAAATACACAAGTCGACCAGTTAATCAGGTTCAATGACCATATCCAAGGATCCAACATCTAGAACACGGCCTGGCAAAATCACCCTCTCATTCAAAGGCATGCCTTCTGGGAAGTACGGAATGGAGAAAGCGCACTATTTTGGCAGGACTCATGGCAGCAACTACCTCCCCTTAGCGACATGGAAGATCTCAATCCTCTCAGATAGAAGCTCCATCTGAAAATTTTTCAGAGAGTCGGAGATCTTTGGAATTTGAATAACAAGAACAGGCCCTAACGATAATGGAAAATAGAGAGATTAGAATTACAGCTCACAGAAGACACAGATCTCCAAGCCTGGAAATAATGCACTGCCCATAGGAAAATACCAATCAAGGATGAAATGAACATCCTACGATGGGGACACTCTACCATAGGCATTTTTTTGGTTAATGAAGCCTACCACCTGTAGGGGAACTACCAAAATCAGGACCTAGAAATCATCTGGAGAAAAATTTGGAATGGTTTCCTTTGGCCCAAAGTTTCAATTTTCCTATGGCTCACAGCTCAAAATCGTATCCTCGCTTGGGATAATCTCTTAAAAAGAGGCTTTATCGGCCCTTCTAGGTGCACCCTTTGTCACCAGAGAGAGGAAACCCTGGAACATCTTTTCAACAACTGCCACTACAATCAACAGATTTGGGATTGGGAATCCCAAGTAATGAAATGCACTAATAGAAACAAGAGCAGTATGAGGGACACAATTGGGAACTGGGATACGATCTCCTTCCACAACCCAATTCTCGAATGCATCTGGTTGCTGCTCCCTATGTTCACTTTATGGGAAATTTGGAAAGAAAGAAAAAAATGAATCTTTCATTCAAAAACTTCCCCTCCTTCTATCACGTGGGAAAGGATTGAGAAGTTAATATGAGAAACAGTCAACAAAAAACCTTGGAACCCTGAAGATCTAAAATGCACTCCCGAGGAGAACAACATTCTCAAAAGATGGAATATCCACATTCATTTTCACACCCCTGTGAAGGAAAAAGGCAGCCATCCCAATAGCCCGACAAGATGGACCCCCCCTCCACCAGGTTTTATTAAGATAAACTTTGATGGTGCCTCAAGGGGAAACCCAGGACTGACAGGATTCGGCTCAGTCCTTCGGAACCATATTGGAGAGATCATACATTTGGTGGCAGGCTTCCTGGGTGAAAACACAAACAATGTTGTTGAGATTCTAAGCCTTATTCGAGGCCTCAAGGTTGTGAATCACAATCAATACCAAAAGTTCATTGTGGAGGGAGACTCTCAGATCATCATCCAGATCATCACCAAAATTCTTCAGGGAGAGCATCCACTGTGAATCTCTCCCAGCTAGAGGCTTTCAGGACTTCTGGAAGACTTTGGAGCTCCCATCCACCCCAACCTCACCATAGTCCCTTCTCATGTGAAAAGAGACACAAACAAAGTAGCGGACTGCCTGGCTAATGAGGGAGTCGATACCAAGTCAGAACTTATCCACTAGCAAGCCAATTTTTCTGAATGTACTAAACTCTCAAGGCAATGCAAAGACCTTGCTAGAAACGATGCCTCAGCCTCGGATGGGGTGACACAATGCACAACACCACCACCTGGTACATCACCTAGCCTCATATTAAATGTGGCAGGCTGCTCCTCATCTATTCAACATTAACGATGGGAGCAGGACATTACAACCAACCTCCGGGTAAGCGACTGCTACCTCCCAGGAAAGGGCCGACCCTGCAAGAATTTACTATGGAATATTTAATGCAGAGCCATGTACCACTGTCCCACAAGCCTATGAAAGTAAGGAGGCATGGTCACATTCAGCTCATTCCTTCTCTGCAGCTTTCCACCATTTGTGAGCTCTGGTGCATTTTTCTCTGCATCCTTCCGACTTTTCCAAGCCCTGGTGCGTTTGATACCCACTCATTCACTATGATGACTAGGGAGTGAGTTGAACCTCATCGTGGGTCGGCTTGGTAAACCCACACTGCTCAACGATAGAGGAGACAATAATTTGAAAGAGCACTCTCGCTGGCCAACTCCATTCTTCGTCAGAGAGCACAAGCAACCCATATCTCACTCCAGGCTTATGCAAATGAGTTTGCGATGGAGGAGCATGCTCAAACCCCTCCAGAACAACTATCACTCTCAGATATTTGGAAGCCCACAAGCACTATGCTAGAAGAAAATACTCTGCCTACACTTGAAACTCAAGCCAAAAGAAGCATGATGGGGAGGCTTGGTAATGAATTCCCAACTTGTTATGTTGAGGAAGTGCCTTACACGGAAATCACTTTGACTACCCTGGAACCTCAAGCAAGAGGCAGCATGAGAGGGGGGCTCTGTGAGGAATTCCCAATGTGTTATGTCAAGGAAGTGCCTTATGTGGATTTGGTCTTGCAGGGGACTTGCATAGTAATTGAACACCATGAAGACATAGCAGCCATGGACAAGGCTGTGGGCAATACATACACAAAGGAAGTTACTCCAGGTGAGGCAACGACAAGGGAAACGAAGGTCACTCCGGGCGAGGGTGACGAAACCCCAGCACCACCTTCCAACTGAGCCATGCATGGACATACTGGTGCCTTACCACCCTTCCTCCATGTGACACACTTGGATTTAGTGTTTGAACTACGAGGATAGATGGCAGACCAGGAGCATAGGACCCTCTTCATGGGACAACGATTGGATGTACTTTTCGAAGTGTACTACAATGCCCCAGAAAATAAAAAATGACCCACGTGCGTTGAGTCGTTTTTCATGCAGGCCAGAGTAGCGTGGCAGGAGGACGAGGATGATAGGCCACCACGTATTTGATCTAGTCAATTTCAGTCTGGTTTTCTCTTTTACTTCCAGCCATGTGGGGGTTCCCTTTTGCTTTAGCTCTTACTCTTCAGAGTCAAGTCCAGGCTTATAAAAAATCTCTCTGTAATGCCTTAAACAGTGTTAAGATGATGCATGGCCATCTATCCTGGTTTCCTTCGGGCAGGACAGATGGTGAAACAATTTTTATTTTTTTTATCCAGAATGAACATATGATCCCCAAGTGGTGCTGGTTTCTGGTAAAATGGCGGCACACTTGGCGGCTGTAGAACCATCGTATCTTTTTGTTAATATAATATAGCAGGAAACACCCCTTTTTAAATATCTATCTATCTATCTATCTATCTATCTATCTATCTATCTATCTATATATATATATATATATATATATATGTATGTATTAAGAAAATTATTTTTTATTTAATATTTAAAAGTATAGTTTGATTGATGTCAATAATATCCTTTAAACAAGCAGGTCACAAAGTGGGATTTGAATACAAGTGAAGAGGGTAATAATGTTTCTCACAACCATTTAAATTACACCCAATTGACATAAGAAAAAGTCAAATTATATATACATGGTAATAAATTAATACATTACCCCCAATTCAAGTTTCAATACAAGCACACGTTCCTAGCATTGATCTTGACCAGTCAGCACATGGACTACAGACAACCCACCCTCATGACAAACTCCAATATAATTAATGAGGCCATTGATGGGCCATCCTCCAACTTGATGTGGACAAGGACTGATAAGGTCGATGATGTAACTGTAAACAAGCATACAGGAATTGGTGCACATGAGAGAAGTCTCACAAACAACCCTAGCCTCAGTTGCACGTAAAACCAAAAGAGGATGATGGCTCTTGTCCCTCAGAAAGAGATGCATCAGATCAATCCTAGGAGTGGGAGAAAATCCCGACATTTAACATGGAATTATGGGACCTATACGCATCAATGTAGCCATTAGCACCTTAGAAAATCTCACTCCTCGACTTTTTCTGAAATGTTGAGTGTCAATTTTTACCATCACCTCGTCATTTTTCTCCCAAAGCAAGCAATCGTGCAAAGCAAGGGAGAAGCTAGAGTTGATTCCAGATTTGGTGCTTGTAACTTTTTTGTTTTTTTTCATTCGAGTTTCAAGTGAGTTAGTATGACCTCAAGGGAGACCAAGGGTAGAGGTTGTCGTCCTTGACCAAACCTCCCTCTCCCAAGGATGCACCAAGACACAGTCAGAGCGGCAGAAGCATATCAAGCTCAGACCATTCCTTCTACTAGAGAAGTGGTGGAATCTCTTGAAGAGAATGTTTGTCGCACTCGTCAGTGCATTTCTGATCAAAATCTGGACCAGGGGTCAAATTTTAGCTCAAAATTCAACGTTCTCATAATTGCCTCAAAAAGAATGAGAGCATAGCCCTCATCATCATGAACCCAACGCAACTCATTTCGTCTCAAATGGACATCGAGAGCGAGAGATGTCGCGATCTGTCCAAATCGTCAAACAACTAAAAATAATAGATGCTGACTGTGCAGTCTGTACAGTCCGTACGGATGCTGATGTGGCATGACCGTACGCTGACGTGGAGGTCATACGATGACATGGTAGAGGTGACATGGCAGTTTTGGATTGGCTGACATCTGGGTGAATCGTGTTGTGACATGTGGCATCATTTTCAGCAACTGGTGTGGTGCCATGTGGCCCAGTCATGGGCTGCCATGTGGCACCCCTTTATTGGTCTATGGTTTGTTTATTAAAATTTTAATGGGTCCGTGGGGTTTGAACCCCAGACCTCTCCCCACCGCATAAGTTTTAACATTATTTTCCCAACCATTGCACCGCCAATTGGTTCTTGTTATATATACCAATTCACATATATTTAAGTTTAAAATTTATATCCGTTGGCGGGGGGGACGGGTCAGGGCTTAGTCCCGACTCATGGTCTTGTGGATTATACGTGAACGTGACATATGTTGTATGCCCATAAAGGTTGGCGCACGGTTTCAACGGAGTTTAGAACATAGTCCATGGTCGTATGCCTTTGTTACATGTGACCATGTATGGAGCACGGGGGGAATTAACCAATTGCAATGGTTTTAACCACCTTTTTATTATAGCGCGAGGTCGTATGACCATATGTTCGAGTGCTTCACGGTTAGGGGCTAGAGGCACCCTAACCGTCCTATGGTTTACACTATTGGCGCGTTTGCACCCAGTACCAGGTTTTTGCGCTTAAATGACCGTGTGTGCCAGGTTCATGAAAGAAGGGTGTGTTTTGTAGAACCAGTGATAGCAAGCTTGAAGGAGGAAAATGGAGGAGGCCTAACTTCTTCATCTTTGGGCCGATTGAGGTGCCATAAAAGCCCAACTAGGGGTTTTTGGACATCCTGGATCCATTTTCACTATTATCAAGGCCATTTGAAGACATTTTTTTTGCAATTTTTGCACCGTTGAAGTTTGAGGAAGCACTAGGGAGCTTTAAGCCCTCATTGATCGAGGACATGGTTTGGTGAGCCTATGTTTGTTTTTTGTGATTAAATAATCATTTTTGGCTAATTGATATGCTTTGGACACATTGGGACAGGTTTCAGAGGCTGTTGAGGACTTTTACAGGTGTTTTTTCCAAAGAGAAGCTCAGGGAAGCTTATGGCTACATGTAGAAGAGGTCATGCCCGGATGAGCCATGATCCATTTTCAGAGTTCTATTAGTCATTTTTGGGGTTTTTATGTGTTCTGATCTCAATGGTACAGTCTGTTTTTCCATTGGAGTTGAGCAGCATCTTGTGAAAGAACTTTTGACTAATTAATCCCAGAGAGCCAAGTCCATTATGGAGGCTCAAGGAGATGTAGCCCGGAGGGGGGTGAACTCCTTTATCATGTTGTGATTGTTCTAAGTTTGATGGTTTATTTGATGCAAGTTATATTGCTATGTTTTTTTATTTAAAGCACTTATTTAACCATTTAAAGAACATCTCATCACACATGAACATTTGGCAGGAAGAAGCATAAACTTGGCACATAATTTTATCTTGCATATTTTAACACATGAAGCAAGGTCCTGTAAAGTTTATTTTTAATGAAGAAGAGGGTGCTTGCATAGCATAACAAGTCAACCTTCTATTTTCAGATCAATTTCAAATAGTGAAGTAGATCCAAAATGGATAGCCTGGATCCTGGATACAGGTTCCACTAGGATAAGGGATACGAGGTGCTATCGCACAGTTGATATTTATTAGCATTTGAAGGATCTCCTTGGCAGGGCTCTCACTAACAAGAAAACAATCTTAAATGACCTCTCCATCTAGATTGAATACCTCCAATTGCAAGTCAAATACCTGGACAAAAATATCACCGTCATGGATTCTACTTTGGGATTACACTTCGAAGAACCAAGCAATGATATCTCTCAGGTTCCAAAAGAAAGTGCACCACCCCCCCCCTCTGTTGTAAACATTCGATGATATCTTCTCTTATAAACATATTTTGTATGTTTTTGTAGACAACATAAGGAAATCAGATATATGTATTATTTGTGTTGCAAGACTATCGCATGTAGTACAAATGGCATATATAAGAGGGATCCCCATACGGGTGATAAGAAGTATTTTGTTAATATCAAAGCTCAAAACTCAAACTCTACATTATGTTGACAGTCAAGCATGTCGAATAGCAAGCAAGCAACCAATCATTTGTAACTCGGCTCTTGTATCTTTGTTTATATTTTAATATCATTTGATACCTATAAAAATAATAATAATAATAATACATGACTAGTTGGAAAACTAAAAACCCACATTATCAAATATGCAACATAAATACATGATGCATTCTACAATGGTTGTGGTAACTAGTTGTATATGAAAAACACTCACTATTTATTGATCAATGCACTGAGACAATGTGTAATATAAAACACTAGTGAGTTTATGTATACCAAGAATAGTGAAGAGAAAGCAATTTCATGATAGAAATATGCTAGGTTGGTGTGAATAGGAATCCATTCCTTTATTCACTCTAAAAAAAAATGCTTGATCTCTTACTCAATTCATAGATTCGAATTGTAGGGATTGTTAAAGTTTTCAAAATTACTCACACTATGCTAGATCTATCAAACATAAAAAAAAAAAAAATCAAATTAATGAATGTGCAAATTTTTTGTAAAGAGCAGAACTTAACAAAATTTACACCTTGATATCCATTTCATAAGTGATATGTCCAAAATTTAAATTGATCTTTATTATTAATTATATCTCAATAAGCTTTTATTAACAAAGAAAACCAACTCCTAAAAGTCAAATTAAAATATATTAACATTATTAATTTCTTAAGACAAATTGATTCTTCTACTATATTATATACGCATACCTCAAATATGATGAATATTATATCCTTTTAGATTTTTTGTTTACCTAAAACTTCTAGATTGTAGGCAACTTATTTTTATTACGTACGAGGATTGCTATATTATATACGCATACCTCAAATATCATGAATATTATATCCTTTTAGATTTTTTGTTTACCTAAAACTTCTAGATTGTAGGCAACTTATTTTTATTACGTACGAGGATTGTAGGCAACGTAATCTATGTTAGATGGATCATATATTTTTATAGAAAAGTATTGTTTAGATAAGTTAACATTCTTAGATTTTAATATTCTAAAAATGAATGTTAAATTAATTATATATAATACATAATACTAGTAATGTATTGTTATATCCGTTGAGCATTTATATAGTGTTTGATATGTTTTTTCATTGCATAATAGTTAAGTGTTAGATGGAAAAAATGTGATTTTTTTCAAATTATTAAATTATAATTTTTTTTTTAATTATTTAAAACATTGATCAACATTTATTTCACATTTTATTGGCTATTCAATTCAAACTCTTATTGCCAAGCTCATAATGGAGGTATCAAAATTAACAAAAACTTTAATGATTACATGTTTAATAACAAGTTTTCTCACACGATTAAAGGCCCTCAATCTCATGGGTTCAATTCCATGCAACATGCACCAAAATTGATAGAAAACTTGCACGACCATTAAAACCATAGATGGCTACTTGCACTGCCCCAATCCCAAAATGTGCATGGTAGGACACCGTGTTGAGGTTCCACCACACGTTTTAGAGATGTAGGGGAAACATGAGGAGGAACACTTGAGAGTACAAAGAAATTGTAATGCACATGTTAAATCCAATTCTAGCTAGATAGAGGAATTATGAGAGGACATCATCCACACACAATTCTAGCTAGACAGAGGAATTATGAGAGGACATCATCCACACATAGGTGAGATATTATTATTTTGAGAGGGAATGTATCGATGGAAAGTGATGGAGAAAGGAGTATGAGGGAATTAGAGTTGGGGAAATATAGCAATAAGAATATCGCCTAGTCATTGGGACAACATCGCAAGAAAATTTCTTTTAGATAGCCACTAGGTCTGGTTTATATTTCTTTCTTCTATGTTTTTTTCTACATTTTTTATTTCTTTACTGGAGGTTTTGAATTGTGGGGGAACAATTTTGACACTAGAGGCAAAGATTTCCTCCCAATGAGAAATTTGCTCGCATAGGAGTTGGGTTATCACCTTGGGGAAGAGGTTTTATTGGCAATATCTCCTCACATTCTAGGAACTTTAATTTTGTCTAAGAGGGCTCATTATTTAACCTCTTCTTACTCGTTGAGTCTTCCTATGTTTACGCTTTTAGAAATTCCTTGTTCTATTCTCTTTGTCTTCGTTTAGGTTTCTAGAAAAGGGATCCACTTCCCTAAGGGTTTCTATCCTTGTTTCCATACATATCAACCTACTCCATGTATGGCGAATAAGGGAAATAATATACCACATAATCCAACCATGTTGATATTAGGGGAAAAATTATTCTAAACCTAGGCGACCCAAGTCTAGAAAATCCTAGAAAATACATGTCAATGACACATAAAGAGGCCTATAAAACAGTGTAGTTTTACCATTTGAATTTCAAGCCCGAGACCATGGAGAAGCTAGAAAATATTGAAAATCTCATTTATGAGAGGAAACATAATATGAATAAAGGACAAATTGAAGAGGATCTGAATGGGTAGAAGACGGTGGTTTTTCAAGAACTAGGGAAACAAAAACAAAAAATAAAAATAAAATGAATTGCTATGGGTTGTCAAATCACTTCTTGCTTAAAAGTCATAGAGGAAAGTAGTTCTCAGCAGCAATATATTGTGACCAATCTAGATCAAATGGACAAGAATATTAACATATTGGATATTTTTTTTGAAGATTTGGGTAAATATGTTTTCAAAGTCACATTCCAAGCCTCAACAAATCAAGGAAAATGGAAACAAAGAGGTAGGGGTGTACAGGTTAACAACACTTCAAAGGAGGCCCCTCGAATCGAGTTGAGGTTGAAGAGAAGACATGGTAGGATGAAAAATACCAACAACAAGTAGACATAAGTACCACTTCACCTCACCCACTAAAGTAATTTCATTTTGAAATATGTATATCATTACAACCATTTTTGTTTTCTTCCTTTATACTCTCGATACAATCCAGATTCATGTAGTCCTTTTGTATAGGGAGATAGATAACAAAATAACAATTATAGGAACAACTAGGGAAAGGGTAAACAATATGATGAAATATTTTGCTACATTGACCCATTTTTCTCAATAGCATGCCAATATTGATTGTAAAACCTTGTTCATAATAGAAATATAGACTTTTTCTTTAAAAAAAAAAAACACAATTATAATACTTTTCATCTATGAGAATGATTAAATAAATTTTATGACATTAAATTGTTCAAATATTAGTTATAAATTTTATGACATTAAATTGTTAAAATATTAGTTTTAAAATGAAAAATTATATTTTCATATCAACTTAAAAACTTAAATATTTTATAAATCATCTTTATTAGAAATTTATTATACATGCTAAGATTTGAAAATTAAAAACTTCATGTTTTGTAAATCATTTTTATTTGAAATCTATTATACATATTATGATTTGGAAATTAATTTATTATCAATTAATATTTTTATAAACATCACATTCAAATTAATATTTTTATAAACATAACATCCAAACAATAACTCAAAACTATATATACTTATAATTTGGAAATTAATTTATTATCAACTAATATTTCTCTAAACATGGTATCCTAATCCAAACTATAAATTATATTTAAAAACAAAATAAAACAAGCATCAAATCAATTGTCTTGTTTGTTTTAGTTATCATTTCTATACATATAGCATATAACACTTTTCCATACATAAGTGTATATTACAAAATACAAGAGACAATTTTAGAAGAACATCTTAAAATACATGTCATTTTCTATTATAAAAAGGAAAAATAATTTTAGAGAAACATTTTAAAATACATGTTATTTTCTATTATAAAATTGAAAAATATAAATTTTGAAAAAACAAATTTCAATTAAATAGTAATTTATTTTCTTATATTAATTTACTATACAGTAAATTAATAAATAGATGAATTCATATTTCATCTCTTTTTTATTTTAATTTAAAAAATATTAAATTTATATGATCACTCTCACTCCATTTTTAGATTACTTCTTTTTAAGTAAAAAAAACTTAAATATATTATTTTAAAACTTAAATATATTTTTATGATAAGAAAGTAATAATTATATTAGCTTTAAAATGAATAAATATTAGTTTCAATTAAATTGTTAAAATATTAGTTTCAAAATGAATAGTTATATTTTGGTATCACCTTTAAAACTTATATATTTTATAAATCATCTTTATTTTAAATTTATTATACATATTAAAATTTGAAAAAAACTTACCTCTTTTATAAATTATTTTTATTTAAAATGTATTATACATATTATGATTTAGAAATTAATTTATTATCAATTAATATTTTTATAAACCTAACATCCAAATAATATTTCAAAACTATAACTACTTATAATTTAGAAATTAATTTATTATCAATTAATATTTTTATAAACCTAACATCCAAATAATATTTCAAAATTATAACTACTTATAATTTGAAAATTAATTTACGATAAATGATAAATGATGGTATTGTTAAATAATCCAAAAATACAATTATCATAGTTTATAAAGATAGAATAAATTGATTATTAATTTAAGAATATTAAATTAATAATCTAGAATATTTGATAAATAAATGTAGACCTTTAGAGATACATTTTTGTTGTAAAAGATATGACTCTAAAGAGGTGTCGTATCTTAGGCTCTAAATTAGGAGATTTCTTTTAAGATGGTTAAGATAACATTTATTGTAAATGGACACTTGTTTATTTAATAAGTGATCCATATCTTGAGTTTGTTAGGACTTTCAGCCTATATATTGCTCATTGCAAGAGTATTGAGTTGTTGTGATGTAAACTCTTGCAATGTCTCTTGTGTAATTTCTTTTCCTATTAATAAAATTGTGTGTCTGAGGACACTTCGGCCATTATTGTGGTATCAGAGCTCCAATAATGCTGCTGAACCGAAGAAGAGATTTGCTGATCGGTGGAAGAGATCTCTGCGTTGCAGACCAAGGAAAGTCGGTGCATACTCTGTCAGTAAATCGATTAGTTATTGTTCAATTTTTTTTTAAAAAGGGAAAAGAAATTGTTGTTAATTTCAGATTTCAGTCATAAGACTCAGCAAAGGTGATTTTTGCAAATTGAAAATCCTGAAACTTGAAAAATTTATCCATGGCGAATTAGTTTCTGGCATATAAAATGTTGTGTAATTTCTAAGTCATTTCAGTGCATGATTCAATACATTCTTCAGTGTTTAGTTTTTCCCTGTGTGCAAGTCTGCATGTGCTAGTTTCGCCTGCTAGTTTCATTTTTTTATGAACATGGAAACGCTGAGTAACAAAGCCATGAGTAACTGAAATGCCAAGTATCACCTCTATTTCTGGATTCTATCAGCCTCTGTTTCCGTTTGCATCAATCTCAAAACGCATGTGTTAACCTGCTGTAATTCAGTCCTGGACGGTTGGGATTTCGATCTGCTAACTGTACATTTGTTTAATGTTTAAAAATGCACATTATCAGACTTCCATACACCCTCGTGGTTAAACCCTATGCATTGTTGTATGTATTCTATAACTCGGCGATTGAATAGCGTGAATCCGTGGTCGATTCCGTGTGCGCGCAAATCAGGTTAAACCCATAAATCCGTGTGTGCGCGAATCTGTGGTCGAGTCCATGTGCGCACGAATGAAGTCGTGTGAAGCTGGTGCAAGATACACTTTAGCAAATTGGTATCAGATCTGCATTAAAATCGGATCTGCATTAAATTTGTGTTGATTCTGTTTCAGCAATGTACATCTCATCCATTAGCGATTGAAAATAATACATTCAAGTGAAGGCTCCAGATGGAAAGTTTCATTTTCTCCAGCGGGTTTTGTAGTTACAGAAAAGACATATCTAGTACAAGAAACTATTCAATATTGAGATTATATGAATGTATTTAATGAGTTCATGTTTTGTGAGTTGGTGAAAATCTTTTGACAATAATTTTGGTCTAGTAAGAAGTAGCCAACTGGAGAGCATAAAGAATGCTAAAAAGGGCTTCATGTTTGGAAGTTCAAATTACTTGAGTTGAAATTGTAAAGGCCACGGGTAAGAAAAATTTTCAGATTTGTGCAGAGTTTGTGTAGACAAAGAAGGAGCAAGCAATAAAAAAGAAGCCAAATTACATTATATGCAGTTCGAATATTTTTGGGTAATCAATATTTTGTAAATCAAAGTATTTTTTACTTTGAGGGGGCGTGATTTTATTTTTGCAAGAGTTTCGAAGAAAGATTTTTTGTAAAAGTATAAAATTTTGAAAGTTCCTTGAAATTTGACTGGAGCCAACTACAAAGCTCAGTCATTTTTTCCTTTTTTTTTTTTTTTAACGACTATACGTTTTTAACGACTATACGAGGGTCAAGGCCAAGCCCCGATAGATCGTTTTTGGTGTGATGCATTTGCTGTGTTGTTCATCTTCCTTGGCGTGATTATTTTTGGTGCGTACATTCACTACAGTCCAAATGTCGAAGTTAATTAATTTATTCTCCGACTCAGATAAACTTGAAGGGACAAAATCTTATAAAACATGGAAACGACTCATTGAAAGTACACTCATTTACAATGAACTTTGGTGTGATATCTGTAATGAAGATACTAAGCCCACTAAGCTGACAGATGCAGTGACATTAGCAAAATGGGAAGTTAAAAATGCCAAAGCATTAACACTTATTAAAGCTTTAGTTAATGATGAAATGTATGTGCATATTGAAAATATGACCGATGCGTGGTCTGCCTTGAAAGTGTATAAATATTTATTTGATACTCAGCCTGAATCCAAGAAAGTTGATCTTCAATTAAATTTGCTTCAACAAAAATTGACTGAAGGCGGTGATGTCCATGAATATATTTCCTGACTTAAAAACATTAAGCAGGAAATATTAAATGCGGGATTTCAAGCAGTGGGTGATAGTTTTATGACTACAATCTTAATAGATGGATTGCCTTCTTCTTATACACATTTTTTAGAGACTTTACAAGTCACTGATAAGTTAGACAAACTTACATTTGATGAATTAAGTGAACTATTGTCTCAAAACAATAAAACTTTTGGAAAGAAAAACCAAGTTGGCGAAGATGTTTTTCTCTTAGAAGCAAGCACAAGTAAGCCTTCCAGTGACAGTCATAGCAACAGAGGAAGAGGAAATTTTGTACAAAGTCGTGGAAGAGGCCAACATAGAGACAATAGTCAAGGCAAAGGAAATAGTCAAGGAAGAGGCAACAGTCAAGGAAAAGGGTATTTTCAACGAAGAGGAAACAATCAAGGCAGAGGATATTTTCAAGGAAGAGGAAATAGTCAAGGCAAAGGTTCTTTTCAAAGAAACAATCAAGGCAGAGGACAGACTCAGTCCATAAATCAAAGCAGGGGCAGAGGACTGAATTTTGGAGGACTGAATTTTGGTAGAGGGAGAGACTTCAGTCAAATTGTTTGTAGAAGGTGTAACAAAGTCGGTCATTATGCAGAAGATTGTCGCACTTCCATTGACAAAATCGCCAAGTTTCAACAAAACACAACATAATTTGCTAATGATCGACAGGATGATGATTCAGAATATGTGTTTACCTCATCTTCAACATTACAGATTTCAAATGACTTTCAAAGTGATTATGAAGATGCTTGGATTTTAGATTCAGGGGCATCTCAACACATGACTTTCAGACATGACTTATTTTGGGATTTTAAAGAATGTCATCTTAATCCTGTTTTTCTTGCAGATCATACTCAACATACTCCTTTTGGAAAAGGAGTCGTTAAAGTTTATTTACCTGATATTGGAGAACGATTAATTTCAAATGTATGGTATGTACCCACTTTCAAAAAGAATTTGTTGTCTTTAGTCACAATTCGACAAGCAGGACATCAAGTAATTATGGAAGATGGCTTGGTGAAGATAAATTCAGTTAAACAAAATATGAAAATAGTGATGACAGGATATGAAGACAAAAAACTGTTAAGGATGAAAGGAACAGTTATTCCAAGACTTTCAGACTTTGCAGGATCAGTCAGTACAGGTATCTCTCCTATTAGGTTGTGGCATGTGCGATATGGACATCTCAACTTTGAAAGTTTGTCTCAATTGCAAAAACAAGGGATGGTTAAGGGACTTCCCACTTTCAAAAAGGATAGTTCAAGATGTGAAGCATACATTTATGGAAAACAGAGTCGAGAAAGCTTTTCAACAAGTTCATGGCGTGCCAATCGATGGTTGCAACTAGTTCACAGTGATGTTTGTGGACCCCTTGAAACTTCTTTCGGTGGTTGAAAATATTTTTTACTCTTTGTTGATGATTTCAGTAGAATAAATTGGGTTTACTTCTTGAAACAAAAGTCAGAAGTATTCGACAAATTTAAGATCTTTCGACAACTTGTTGAAAATGAAGTTAAAGAAAAGATCGGTACACTCAGGACCGATAATGGCAGAGAATTCACTTCTAATGAATTGAACACTTATTTCTCAGACAATGGGATCAGAAGACAACTTACTAATTTCTACACTCCTCAGGAAAATGGAGTTGCAGAACGAATGAATCGCACTTTGTTAGGAATGGCAAGATCTATGTTGAGTTTTAAAAGATTAAGTTCTAAGTATTGGGAAGAAGCTATCCATACAGATATATACTTAAGTAATAGATCTCCAACTGCTTCTTTGGATGGAATCACAACTTATGAAACATGGTTTGGTTTCAAACCTAGAGTTAAACATCTTAGATTTTTTGGGTCAGTATGTTATGCTTTAGTTCCGAAAGAAAAGCGAACTAAGCTTGACTCAAGAAGTTTGAAATGCACAATGATTGGGTATTTTGATGAGAAGAAAGGGTATCGACTTTTTTCTGATGGAAAATTTATTGTGAGAAGGGATATCATTTTTGATGAAAATGAAATTAAAAGTGCTGACGAAATAGAAAGTCTTCTTCAAAAGTTAGAAGCTAAAGAAAGAAAAGGAAAAGTTCAAAGTTCGCCAAATTCACTTAATTGGTATGAACTTGATTTTCCTTCATCTGAAGATGTTTCATCCAGTCCGGTTACTTCGACAACATCTGATTCTTCCAGTAGTTCATCTGAATCTCCTAGCAGCGGTAATTCATCAGATAATGATTCTCCACCTCCAAACTCTTCAACTGATCGACAAACATCGGTTTACATTAATCCAATTTATAATAATGGTAATTCAGATCCCCAAACTAGTGAACATCAACTACCAAAGTGGGCAGTTCAACTTTTGAAATATGTAAGGCCTGATGAGCAAAATAAAACAGGAACAAGGGGATCACACAACAATGAAGGGAATTTTGCCTTAGTAGCAAATGATTTTACTAAACCTTCCACCTACAAGGAAGTAGTCAAACATAAAGAATGGCAACAAGCTATGGTTGAGGAATATCAAGAAGTCATTGATAACAACACTTGGAAACTTGTTGATTGTCCTACAAGTATTAAACCCATCGTATGCAAATGGGTTTACAGAATTAAATACAACCAACATGGCGAAATTGACAAGTATAAAGCTCGACTTGTCACAAAAGGTTTCGCGTAGTAGGAAGGCATTGATTATGAGGAAACTTTTGCTCCTACAACTAAATGGAAAACCATCTGATTAACACTTGCATTGGCCGCTCAGAAAGGTTGGAAAATTCATCAAATGGATGTAAAAAGTGCTTTTCTCAGTGGAGACTTACAGGAAGATGTGTATATGAAGCAACCACCCAGTTTTGAAATTTCAGGACAGGAACATAAAGTCTGCAAATTAATTAAGGCTTTATATGGGTTAAAGCAAGCTCCTCGAGCTTGGTATACCAAAATGGATGAATACCTTAGGAAGGTTGGTTTTCATCGCAGTGAATCTGATGATACGTTGTATATCCGTCAACAGGGTTCTTATCTGGTGATTCTTATTATGTTTGTAGATGATTTGATCATTACAAGAAACAATGAGGATCATATTGCACAGGTGAAAAAGGAGTTACATGCAGGTTTTAAGATGACAGATTTGGGACTTCTTCACTACTATCTTGGTGTTGAAGTATTCCAATGTCCCCATCATATTTTCATTTCTCAGCGTAAGTATGCAATAGAACTTCTTCAGCGGTTTGGCATGCGGGATTGTAAGCCCTCTCTTACCCCTATGGAACAAAACTTGAAACTTTCAAAATTTGAAGGGGGGGAATTGGTAGACATCACTCTTTATCGACAGTTGATTGGCAGCTTGATTTATTTGACAAACACTCGCCCAGATCTATCTTATGTAGTCAGTATTCTTTCTCACTTTATGCAACAACCCCAAGACAGTCACTGGAATGCAGCCAAAAGAGTTCTTCGATATATCCAAGGAACAAAAGATTTTGGTCTTCTTTACAAAAAGACTAAAAATTTTGTACTTGGTGGTTTTTCAGATGCTGATTTTGCAAGGAGTATTGATGATCGCGCATCAACATTAGGTTATTTAATGAACATGGGTTCAACAACAGTATCTTGGAATTGTAAGAAACAAGCTACAATTGCTACTTCTACAGCAGAAGCAGAATACATCTCAGCATGGGAAGCAACATGTGAAATTGTTTGGTTACGCAGGATTTTACAGGACTTGGGCATTTCTCAAGTAGAAGCTACATCATTATTCATCGACAGTCAGTCAGCCATTAAGTTTGCCAAGAATCTAGTTTTTCATTCAAAGACAAATCATGTGGACACCAAGTATCATCATATCAGATCGCTTATTGCAAAGGATGTCATCAAGCCAATTTATTGTCCTTCAGAAGATCAGATCTCTGATATTTTCACGAAACCTCTTGGCAGAATAAAATTTACTAAGTTTAGGGATGAACTTGGTATCTATTGTAATGTATTTTTGGATCATAGTGGGGAATGTTAGATAATCCAAAAATACAATTATCATAGTTTATAAAGATAGAATAAATTGAT
>CBVK0101428762.1:0-20030 GCA_900067695.1 Picea abies
ATTTGTTAAATAATTTTTTTTATAATAAATGAAATATAACCTTTTATCATCTAGTATTTGTTAAATAATTTTTTAAATTTTATGATTTGTAATAATTATTTAAAATAGTCAATAAATTATTAAATAATATTTTTAGAATTTCCATTAATTATTTAATGAAATGATAACTTCTGTCCATACCATTTGTTCAAATGGCTTTTTTTTGCATGTGTATTGCTATACTTCAATTCAATATGAGAAAATGGAAAACGGAGTTCCTCTATATTCAGTGGTGTGTTTTTCTATCTTGCTAAGATTTTATTCCTTTATGGAGGCTAAGTAGGAGGTACATTTAAACCCTAAAATCAGCTTATCCTCATTAGTTTTGGGTTCCACTTGTTGGTCGGATTCTTCTCCTAAGTTTTGTTTTCGAGTTACAGTTATTGACGGAAAAGCTAGAGGTTAGATTATTCTCTGAGTTGTCCGATCATTTGAAAGAGGAGAAACTGAAGCGATTTCCAGTTGAATGTCTATGTAGGTCTCGTCTCTTTTGCCAGGAATGGAATGCTCACTTTTCATCAACCCGATTTATCAGTACCGAATGGGCTGATTTCCCTGCAAATAAAAATCAATGCTTGGTTCTGTGCGAGCGGGACTGTCGAACTCGTTGTTGGGCCTCAAAAGTTTGGTAGCATTCGTTCTGGGAAGTACATAGTCTTGATAAACAAGAGGCATGCGGATGATCTGTGGTAATAAGCGTCAGAAAAGATGTCGTCAAAAAACCAAAGGGAAAAGTAAGGCTTTCACATCCTTGTGGAAAAGCAATAGATAGGTCCAATAACGCCTTTGTGGAAAAGCAATAGATAGGCCCAATAACGCCTTCAAGGGTCCAGGTCGCACAGAACCAAACATGGATTTTTATTTGACGGGAAATCAGTCCATTGGGTAGTTATGAATCGGGTTGATATAAGGAGAGCATTCCATTGTTGGCAAACCCTGCTAAACCTACATACGCATTCAACTGGCAACCTTCAATATCTCCTCTTTTAAATTATCTGGCAACTCCGACCATGATCTAACCTCTCCGTTTTTTATTACTCACAAGGCTAGCCCAAAACTAAGAAAAACAAGCTGATTTTAGGGTTTAAATGTAACTCCTACTTCGCCTCCACAAAGGAATTGAATCCTTGGCCGATAAAAACACACATTGAATCCATTTGCTCATATTCAATTTATAACACAAGGATGAAGTATGCCAATGCATACTCAAATAAACCATTTGAATATGGAGAGATCATGATTCCATTTATTATTAAAAAGTAATTTAAAAGATATCTTAAAAGGACTATAAATAAAAAAAAATCCTTAACAAATATTATGGGATAAGAGGTTATAATTGTAGTTATTGTAAAAAGAAAAGGAGAAATTGGTCTAACTTAAATCATAAATATCTTTTTGTTTAATTTATTTATTGCATTATACAAACTTGAATTATGAAATATCTTGTTATTTGTGCAATTTAGTTATTATAAAAATAAAAAGATTAACTAGCTATCAAAACCTAAGAATAAAAATTTTAGATAACCATTATAAACCATAAAGTTACAGAAATCACTAAAAATATGGAATAAGAAGTCATAATCTTCTTTATTATAGGAGGTGGAGGAGTTGTTAGAGTATGGAGAGATCAGGAGATATTTTTTTGGTTATTTGTGCAGTTTTATTTATTTATTGAAATATGTTAAATGATGTTTTGGACATTTTATGAGTATTGAATTTTAAGGAATTACATTATTTATTTTCTCATACTAAACAACTACTGTAAACTAGATAACCTGTTTAAACAAATATTATGGGCTAAGAGGTCATAATTCTGTGGACAACATGGAAAACTAGTCTTGTTGTTGTTTGTGTCATTTATTAAATGACACTAACAAAAGGATGTACTAGCTATCCAAGTCCATGATAGAAACCCTAAACCGCCATTATAAACCATAATTCTAAAAAAACCATCTGAACAAATACTATGGGTTAAAAGGCCATAATTTCATTTATTATAGGGAGTGAACAAGAGGTTGTATAGTATGGAGCTAGGCCAATGAGAGTTCTTATTGTTATTTGTGTGATGTATTTATTGGAATAAGTTAATAAGGGTTTAAATGTAACTCCCACTTAGTCTTCACAAAGGAATCCAATCCTTTCTAAATAAAAGAAAATACACAAAATTCAGTTGCTCTTATTCAATTTATAAGACCATGATGAAGTGTACCAATACTATGGATGGAAAAGTTATGTTTTCATTTATTATTTAAAAAATAATATACTAATTTAAGGATAATGGTAACTAATTATTACCAATTATAAAATAAAAAAATTATTTAACAAATATTATGGGATAAAGGGTTATAATTTCAGTTACTGTAAAAAAAAACAAATGAAGAATTGGTTTAACTTAAATTATGGAGATCTTTTTGTTACTTGTGTAGTTTATTTATAGCAATAACAAAAACTTGAATGATGAGATATTTTGAATGATGAGATATTTTGTTACTTGTGAAATTTATTTATTCTATTAATAAAAGGATAAAAAAATACTATAGAATAATAGGAAATAATTTTTTTTATTATAGGAAGTAGAGGAGTTGTTAGGGTATGGAGGGAGGATAGTTTTTTTTTTTTTTTGTTATTTTTACAATTTAATTTATTTATTGAAATATGTTAAATGATACTTTGGAAGTTATATGCATTTAACTTTATAGGAATTCAATTCTCATTGGAATCTTCTTGTTGGTTGTGTTATTTATTTATTTCACTAACAAAAAGATGTACTAGTTATCCCAGCCCATGATAGAATTCCTAAACCACTATTTTAAACCACAAGATGAAAAAAGATACATGAACAAATATTATGGGTTAAAAGGCCATAATTTAATTTATTGTAGAGTGAACAAGGGGTTGTATAGTATGGAGCTAGACCAATTAGAGTTATTCTTGTTACGTGTGCCTTGTATTTATTGCAATAAGTTAATAAGTGGACCAATTTTACTCTTTTTTTTAAATATCCTTAGCAAAAAACAAAAAAAATATTAATTCACTTAAAAATTAAAGTTTGTCCACTTATTAACATAGTCCTTATTTATTGCATTAATAAAGAAGACACTAGATATCAAAACTCTCCATATAAGAGATGTATATTTTATTTTATGTTTATGCATTAAGGAAGACAAGAACATGTTACATTTGTTGTAGCCTTTGACGTCTATCTCATGACAATGTTGGTTAGAGGATAAAATTAATAAAATGAAAATGAAAAAAGGAAAAAAATGATTATTTTAAGATAGATTAATTATCCCTCACTTTGATTTATATTTATATTTTTATCTTTATTAAGGCTTAATAGATCCTTATTAGGATGCAATTACCCTATAAAAAATTATAAAGTAGTATCAATTGGTTAATATATCCTAACAAAAAACCACTATTGTATAATTAACTAATCACAATAACCACCATATTTAAATAATGCCATTCTAATTATACAATGAAGTTTGAAAATAGATTAACCCTAATTGAAAAGAACCTTCTCTATTACTAGCACCCTTATGCGATTGGATGCACCAACTTGCATGCGATTGGATGCACCAGCTTGCCATATCTAGGACAACATGTTATGTACCAAAATTTGTTTTAGAGGAAAAATAAAATATGCATTCACCCAATAGATAGATGACAAGCTATATTAATCCATGGTGCTAGAAGACATGTAACAACTTGACCCATGTTGTGATGTTGAAAGAGATAAATTATAGAGAATAATAGTTGCACCAATTGATTTGAATGAGAACCTATGACCAATTATAGATCCTACTACTAAGGTATGTGGTTATAAGAATATACCATACATAGTTCACTTTCTAAGGGAAAAATCATTATAGAGATGACTTGGATATATGATGGATGTTGCTTCTATATCGACACTCCATACCAATGTATTTTCTTGGCTGAGATGAAACTCTTAGGGTTGAAGGTGGATATAAGGTTTTTGTTTGAAGGTGAGTCTAATAGAATAGGAGGGAATCTCAACATCTACGGTTGTTCAAAATCCTAAACATCGGGTAATATTTTATGAGTAGATTGACATAGCATAATATTGGTTTTTCTAGCATGAATTGATGATGGTCATAGAAATGACTCTACTAGGATGAAGAAATCTCAAGTCAAAGAATGGTTGATTGAACCAAACATCCCACAATAAATGTTATATAGACATGGAGTACTCATTGGAATTATTGATTATGTGTTGTCATTGATGACAACATGAATCATTCATGAACAAATTTATATAACATGAATTAGTCATGAAAAAAGTTATACAATTTGCATTAGTGTCAGAATGGCTAATAAGGTTAGACCATATGTAATGAAGGGTCATTGATGGAAAGAGAATGAAACATAGCAGCAAGGCTAAAGTTCAGGAGAAAAAACATATGGTAAATTTCATCGATGATATTTGTTACAGGTACATTTTCCAAAGATCATAAGAGATAGTGTTTTTGAATTCACACATGAGATCAATTTTTAGAAGGATAATTTTTACAAGTGGAAACCTTTATAAAAATCAAGCAACTAGAGTCGTTCATCCAAAATTCAAATGTAAATCTAACCGTTGGATCACAGAGGAAACCTATGTAAAGAAGGAGAGATTATTGAAGATTCGGGAGTGACTTAATCCATCAGATCATGTAGAAGGAAGAATGGTCAAATTCGGAGCTGATTACTTCTGATAAAATTACCCTAAGGAAAAATATTTTAGCTGAAGACGAATTTCTGAAGTGGACATGAGTCATATGATCTTATAAAAATTATGGGAGCAATATTGATTTTCCGATCAAAATAGAGTGGAAGGATAGGATAAGAAAGGACAAGGTATGAATTCTCATCCATTGGATTAAATCTAAGTAGAACTTGTCAACTTCATCACTGACCATACTAGAGAAAAGGAGTCTAGAACATGAAGGATTACTCGATGGTTGAAGCCCCGAATTCAGGATAAATGTTGATTTAGAATGAAATATTATAGACGTCATATTAGATTTGTGTAGTAGCAGCCAACTCTGATGTTGATCACTACGACAAAAAGAACCCAAGAATAAGTAACATTACTCGAAGGCCAAAACCCCAAAGTCATGTCAACTGTTGATCTATATTAAAACATAAAAATGATCATATCACAAGGAGACTTTCAACTTCGGCGTTGACCACTTTAGCGGAAAAGGGTTCAGAACATGTGATTTCACCCGAAGGTCGGAGTTTTGACGTCAGATGTAATCCATGTGGTACACACAATAATAGCCCACATCAGCAAGGACATGTATCTCATTCAAATGGTGACAAGTCTCAAGATCTAGTTGGCACTTTAGGTATATGAAATTCAAGAATCTAGGTTACACGTGGCTGCCACTCAGCTAGTACCAGAGAAAACAACAATCTTCCATATCACAATTGAATCCGAGCCATTAGAAAAGGATAAGAAAATTGTGAGAAATGAGTCTTTTAAAAGAATGATGAGAACATTGACCCTAAACCGTTCTCAACGATGAGTATTAAAAACATGAATTGAAGTAGCTCGAGATATAACACTCCAGAATATATTACTTCGGAGATAACACAATTTGTTGAAGAGAAGAAATGTTCCTGAGTGTGGAGAACACGGTCCCAACACATATGGGGGATAAAAATAAAAAAGGGGAAGAGTGATGAAGTACAAAACATTGGCCTCATGATATAGGAATAAGGGTGGAAGAAGAGGCGGTGCTTAAAAACATGGTTTGAATGAAGCGCCTCCACATAACTCGATTTCTGCAACATCTGCAGTAACAAGCTTTTAGCTAGAACAAAATAAATCCGAAATAAGGGATTTGATGTCTTTAAATCAAACTATTAATGATAATAATAATAATATAAATTATTATCATTAATTCAAATGAAGAGGTGTATGAAGAGGTGTAATGGTTCTAATTGTTGATGATTACAGTTGCGTGAGACATTTTCCACGACACAAACTAATTGAGTCGATCTAAGAGAGAGCTCTTGAGATGGGTGTGTGATTCCTATGTGAGACATAACTAGAATGTAGGGATGGCCTCCTCCTTATAGAAAGTTGAGAAGAACTCCAGATGATTCTCGTGTAATGAAGTGAAAAAGGAGATCTATTGAGTTGGACTTGCCTATGGATGAACACAAGTTGAACCTGTGAATTCCCACGAGCTAGGTGCATGATTATGAGATATAGATGAAGATGATGTATTAGCCTCCTTTGAGAAGAGAGTTGAGATGATGAACTGTAGGTGACTCTCATGTGTAATATAGTGGGAAAGTAGATCTTTTGAGTTGGGTGAACGTGATCCTAGTGGTTGAGCACTAGTGAGTGTGGTTCTCCTATGAGACACGGTGAGATAGAGATATGGACATCCCTATGGATGTGCCCCTAATGGTTGAACACTAGTGGGTGTATGAGATCCCTTGCTATATTATTCAAGAGTTAGACTTACATGTAACCCTAATTGTAATGTTAAGTATATAGGTGGGCCCCACCTTAGTGTAATAGATAATTAATGGAAAATATAATGAACCTGGTTATTATTAATGATATTTTGAGTTAGAGAGGTCGGCCATGTTGTGCCAATAGACACTTTTGTTGACAGGTTCATTGTAATATGAGTAAAGGAAAATTCCCCATTGAGGAATCATATCTTTTGTGTGAGTTTGGAAATTTCAGCAAGTACATCTTCTTGGGAAAAGTGTTCACCTCTCCTGGGCGCTAGTCTTATAGGGTTTGAAAGCACCCTTTTGTGTGCTAGGTTTTCATGGTCGAGGAGGTATTTCTCTTGAAGAATTTAGCAAAGGATTGGGTGGGTTTTCTTCCCTTGTTGAGAAGGGTTTCCCAAGATACTTCTTCTGTATTTGTGCATGGTGATTCTTCCTTTGTTCTTGGTTGTTGTAACAAATTGTTTAGGGTTTATGTAAAATGATAAAATGAAATGAGTTTCATTCTTAAGCCCAGGTTATTGAAAAATCAACATGGTATTAGAGCATAAGTCTTGAAGAACCCATTGCAAAAAACTTAAAGGAAAACGACCCTCTTTTTGCAAAATCGACCCTCCTAAGGATTCCAAAAATTTCCTAAGACCCTCCGTCTTTCTCAGTTTTATCCCTTAATACTTGGACATTGGGGATAATTTTGAAATAGGCCTCCTCCATCTCACCTCCAAATACTCTCAGAAAGGTGATGGAACATAATGCCATTAACCAAGTATGTCAATGGAGCAAAGAGGGAACTATCTTTTTTCATCCTCAATCCAAAAATGCCCCTGCATTCTGACAAGATGACCTTACAATAGAAGTATCTGTCGCTGAAAAGCATCCTAAGCCCCGTTATTGACACCATGTCAGGAACATAGCTTGCGGTGGTCCAAGATTTCACAGACGAATCAGATATTTTAACACTTTGTATAAGAGTGTCGTGCTTGCCAGCTCCCTGTTCGCCCCCTAGAACCTGGCAGACTGCAACCACTTTGTAAGTCTGTCGATTATCATCACACTCTGTTGCCACTATGCCTTGCGAGAGAATGGATGTGGATGAATCCAGTGCGCGAACACTTTTCGTCCTTCCTGTGAAAGGATTGCAGACAATTAGGTCGGTCGAAAAGTTTCGTAGCATTAATTTTGGGCAGCACATAATCCGTGGTAATAAGCGTAAGAAAATATGTCACCAAAAACAGGCCTCTGGATGATCCGTGGTAATAAGCGTAAGAAAATATGTCACCAAAAAACCAAAGGGAGAAATAAGGCTTGCACATCCTTCTGGAAAAGCAGTAGGCCCAACAACGCCTTCTGGGGTCCAGGTCGCACAAAACCAATCATAGCTTTTTATTTGAAGGGAAATCATCCCATTGGCTAGTTATGAATCGAGTTGATGTAAAGAGAGAATCCCATTGTTGGCAAACACTGCGAAACCTACATATGCATTCAATGGGCAACTGCTTCAGTATTTCCTCTTTCAAATTATCTGGCAGCCTAGAGAATGATATAACCTCTCGTTTTTCCATCACTCACAACTCTAACCCAAAACTAAGAAGAAGAAGCTGATTTTAGGGTCTAAATGTAACTCCTACTTAGCCTCTACAAAGGAATTGAATCCTTTCCAGTTAAAAACACACACTTAATCCATTTTTTCATATTCAATTTATTTATAACACAAGGATGAAGTATACCAATACATAGGAAAATAAATTATTTGAACAATTATTATCGAGATGATATTGTTTTATTTATTATTAATTTTTTTTTTTAAAGAAATCTTAAAAAGACTAATAAGGATGTCAAAAAATTATTACCAATTATAGAATAAAAAAATCCAAGGGACAAGAAGTTATAATTTCAATTATTATAAAAAGAAAATAAAAAATTGGTGTAACTTAAATCAAATCATAGAGATCTTATTATGTAATTTATTTATTGTATTGATAAAAAATTGAATTATGAAATATTTTGTTATTTGTGTAATTTATTTATTACACAAATAAAAGGATGAACTAGGTGTCAAAAATTTTAGATAACCATTATAAACTATAAAGTTAAACAAATCAGTAGAAAAAACACTATGGAATAAGAATCCATAATTTTCTTTATTATATAGGAGGTGGATGAGTTGTACACTATGGAATAAGAAGCCATAATTTTCAACTAAAAAACCTACTTAAACAAATACTATGTACTAAGAGACCATAATTCTGTTTGTGTAAGAGGATATGTTACATCATGGACCACAAACATTGGAGTCTTCTTTTTGGTTATGTCATTTATTTATCGCACTAACAAAAAGATGTAGTAGCATCCAAGCCCAAGATAGAAACCCTAAACAACCATTGTAAATCATAAGGCTAAAACACCAACCTGAAAAAATTCTATGGGTTTATTATAGGGAGCCAACAAGTGGTTGTATAGTATGGAGCTAGGAGAATGAGAGATCTTCTTATTACTTAATATTTATTGGAGTAAGTTAATAAGTGGACAATCTTACTTTTTTTAATTTCTCTTCAAAAAAAGGAAATACTAGTTATCAAAATTCATGAGAGAAGAGATGTTTTCCATGATAATGTTGGTCAATGGATTTAGAGTTAATAAAATAAGATGAAAAACTAAAAAAATGATATGTTTTAATTTTTGAAGAGAATGATCTATGTTAGCCATGTTTGAACGATATCAATTTGTTAATATATCCTAACAAGAAACCACTATTGTGTAATTAATTAATGAAAATGACCACCATATTTAAATAATTCCATTCAAGTTATGGAATGAAGATTGAAACTAACTTGACTCTAATTGGCAAGTGCCTTCTTTGTTACTAACAGAGATGCACAGCCTTGCCATGTCTATGGAATAATTTGGTAAATAAATTATAAAAATACTAGGGTTTCGAGAATGCAAGGAAAGCATGTTAGGTACCAAAATTTGTTTTAGAGACAAATTAAAAGGAGATGCATTGACCCAATAGATAGTCAGGGAACTATACTAATCTATGGTGCTAGAGGCAATGCAATAACTTGACTCATTTTATGTGTTGATACTGAGAGAGAGGGTCTGAATGAGTGTCAAGTACAATTCAACACTTTGTAAAACCTTAAATTTTTAATCAAATAAATGCATCCACTATACAATAGAGAGTAGAAGAAAAAATACACAATGCACAATAGATTTATGTGGAAATCCAGAAAATCTTTTTCTTATATAATAACAACATTACATTCATAGGAAGTTTCAAATATTCTCTAGCATCAATTGCAAGGAGGCACCAACCCCCTAATTTATAGGCTCCAACCTGAAGGAAGCTACAACTCCCTAGATTCTTGAGCTCCAACTAGAAGGAGGATCCAACCCCTTTTTCTTTCCCCTTCCTTCCACCCTCAAATATATATAAGAGAATGAATATGTCATTGTCACTGTCATTGTCACTATCTATATAACTCTCACTCATACATAATCATCATCATCATCAAACTCCTTGAATCGTCTCTGAAAAGGAGTTATGGTGAAAATGGAAAACCTTGCTAAATTTTAGCCTATTTGCAAGAGAAAACTTGTACAACATGCCTATAATGTACCCCAAATTTACCAAATTAAATAAAAAATTATAGGATGCATTAAAAACTCCTTGGCTCTTAGCTACTTATTCACCATAACTTTGTTGTCGTTACTTATCAAATATAATGCATGTATTGTTTACTGTATGCATTTATAGACTATATTATACTTAACATAACAATGAAATTATTCCTATCATGGCACATCTATATAATTTTTTTACCATAGGATTAACTCATATCACAACTCAGCATGTTCAATTTATAAATTTATAATACTTGACACTTACTCATATAAATTCCTTATAGGAGAAATCTTAACATACCATACACATCCTACCTCTCTCTCTCCATATATATAAGGTAGGCCATATGGGCTATTGCAGAGCAGCATTGTACTTGAAAATTGTATTTAAAACATGATCCTTCACAATAATGGGGTCCTTAACAAATGCCAACATAAGTGATCATAAGGATTCTATGCATGCCATAAACCCTATCTAAGATATCATGCTTATTGTAAACAAACGACATGTAACATAGGTACTTGCATAACCATTCACTATTCCTAGTAGTTCTTATTGATATAACCCGGTAAGCCACCCCAAACAAAACTTACTAGTGTGAAGAAAGGTTATTAAGTGCACCAATGATACATTACCAAGTTAGTTACGAGGTTGTCCTTCCAAAGAAGTCATGACAGTTCCTACACCCTAGTACCATGGTTCTGCACTTACGCCATACCTAAGTGCTAAATCTTGATAAATTGTGAAGAAAGAAATGCAGAGAGAGAAGAATAAAACCGAAAAACAGTATATTAGAGTATATGAAGAAGAGTACAAAACGAGTACATGAAGAAGTTAATGAAAACATGCTATGCAAAGGGAAATGGCTGAGCTAAATAGGCTCAAGCAAATGAAAAATAGAAAGTGTAGTTAGCCTGTTGAGGATACATTATATTTAACACTCCCTCTTAAACTCAATAGTTACAGATATCAACACTGATTATACCTAAGTGTTGTCTTTGAAAATCAAAAACCGATTTTCCTAGTGGCTTTGTAAAGATATCATGAAGCTGATCTCGAGAACCACAAAATTGTAGTGCAATATCACCATTATTGACTAGCTCGTGTATGAAATGAAAACGAGTGTCAATGTGTTTACTTTTCTTGTGAAAGACATAATTTTTAGATAAAGCAATTGCTGAAGTAATATCACAGAATATAGGAGTTGGATCATTTTCTGTATGTGACATATCTTTCAATATTCTTCTCAGCCACACAACTTGACAGGAAGCTGAGGTAGCAGTGACATACTCTGCCTCTGCAGAAGATATTGAAACAATTGGATGCTTCTTTGATGCCCATGAGATCAATTTCATGCCCACTTGAAAAACATGTCCAGATGTGCTTTTCCTGTCATCTAGGCTGCCTGCGAAATCACTGTCTGTGTAACCATAAAGTTGATTACTATCAGATTTAGTGTACCATAAGACAAATTTTAGAGTTCCTGCAACATATCTAAGAATTCGTTTCGCCATTTTCCAATGAGAATCTTTTGGGGATTCCATGAATCTGGAAACAAGGCTGGCTGCATACATAATGTGAGGCCTAGTTGTTGTAAGATACAACAAACTGCCTACTAAACTTTTGTACAGGGCAGAGTCCACTGTAGGACCTTCATCATTCTTGCTCAATTTTGTGACTAGGGGTATAGGGGTTTCTGTTGGATTGCATCCTTCCATAAGAAATCTTTTGATGATGTTTGTTGCATACTTTTTTTGACAGACAAAAATTCCTTTGGTTGATTGATCAACCACAATCCCTAAAAAATATTTCATTATGCCAAGATCTGTCATCTCAAACTTAGATTGTGTGGCATGTTTAAAATTGGTTAATTCAAGATTTCCAGTATAGATCATGTCATCAACATTCAACATATAAACATACAATCGAGATTTTACGGTGTTGATCTGTTGTGGTGTAAAGAGTTGGCTCATTTTGGCTTCTGCTGAAACCACTTTTGGTTGGCTACTCTTGGACTTCAAATCCAAGTGGTTGATCGACATACACCTCTTCTTCTAAGAAACCATTTAGGAATGTCAACTTGACATCCATCTGGTATACTTTCCATTTGTGTTGTGCTACTATGGCCAATAGAGTCCTTACAGTGTCTAGTCTTTCTACTGGAGCAAAAGTTTCACGATAATGAGTACCTGGTTGTTGTGAGAATCCTTTGGCAACAAGTCTTGCCTTGTGTTTTTCAATCTGCCGTTTTTCATTGAATTTAGTTTTGTAAACACACTTGACACCAATACTTTTCTTGTGACTTGGCAAATCAACAAGATCCCATGTCTCATTTTTCTCAATGATGTCAATTTCTTGGTTCATGGCTTGAAACCAATGTGGCTCCTTAGCTGCTTCCTTAAAAGATGTAGGTTGACATGAAATTAAATAAAAAAGGTTTTTTTGTTCAAAGTCATCCAACTGCTGATGGATTTCTCTCAAACTTTGAGTTCTCTGATTGTGTGGTTCAGAGAATGATTCTCTGCTGGAAGTTGAGTTATCCCGAGAATTTTCAGGTTGTCTTTGTACCTGCAATCTTGGAAGAATAGTTTGAGATACTTGTTGTCCTGAATTTTCTGCATTTTCAGAACTTGGTAGCAATGGATTTTGACTGTCCATTTGCTGATTTTCTGAATCATTCTAGAATTGATTTTCTAGAAATTTTGTGTCTCTCCTGAGAATTAGTTTCTTGGTGATTTGATTGTAAATCCTGTAAGCTTTAGATGTTTCACTATATTCACTGAAAATACATTTCTCACTTCTGTCATCAAGTTTCTTCCTTGGTTCAGAAGGTATGTGAGCGTATGCTATGCATTCGAATGTCCTTAGATGCACAACATTGATCTTTGTCCCACTCCATGCTTCTTGGGGGACTTTTAGCTTTAGCTTAGTGGTTGGACATCTATTCAGGAGATAAGCTGAGCATGCTACTGCTTCATCCCAAAAAATATTTGACAAACTTTTCTCTTTAAGAAGTGTTCTTGACATATTCATTATTGTCTGATTTTTCCTTTCAACCACTCCATTCTATTGTGGAGTATACCTGGATGTTGTTTACATGATAATGCCTTGTGATTTGCAAAAAATTGCAAATTCTCTAGAGTTGTATTCTCCTCCTCCATTTGTCCTGAGTGCTTTGATATATTTTCCACTCTGTTTTTTAGCTTCTGCCTTGAATTCTTTGAATTTTGCAAAAGTTTCAGACTTGTGTTTGAGAAAGTAGATCCATATTTTTCTACTGAAATCATCAATAAACGTTAGAAAATAAAAGCTGCCACCTATGGACTCTGTTTGCATTGGTCCACATAGGTCAGTGTGAACAAGTTCAAGATGTTGTTTGGCTTGATTGGAAGACTGTGGAAAACTAGTTCTCTTATGTTTTCCAAGTATGCAAGACTCACATGGGGGAATTTGCTCTTTAAAGATGGGAAGACCTTTGAGCATGGAGTGCTTCTGAATAAGACTTAGACTATGAAATGGTAGATGTCCTAATCTTGTATTCCAAATCATTGTTTCATTTAGGGTTGATGCACTTTGTGCATATGGTTGACTCAGATTTGCAGTTCTGAGGTTAAGGGGAAACATCCTATTTGGAGTCATATGGATTTCAGAAATTAATTTTCTGCTAGAGTTTTTGTCGTATATTTTGCAAGATGCTCCGTCAAAAAGTACCTTATAGCCATGTTCAATGAGGTGTCCTACACTTAGCAAATTATGTTTCAGGTCAGATGAGAGTCAAAAATCAATGCATGAAATTAAATCAGATGAGAGTGAAGAATGAATGCATGAAAGTAAATCTTTGTTACCTGTCATGTGATTGCTGCATTCACTGTCCAACAACTAGAGATCTTTAGGTTGTTCTTTAGTCTTGTGGCATGAGAGAAACATACCTCCTGAGGTTTCTCCTGTATGATTTGACACATTTGCTCTGCCTGAGAGCTGATCTACTTGCTTCTTCCTGCATTTAGATTCATAGTGCCCATACTTTTTGCAGTAATAACATTGTATTTTTGATTTCTCATTTGATCTTCTCCCTCTACCTCTTTGAGGCTGGAAATTTTGATGTTGATTTTGTTGTTGTCTTTGACCTTGAAAATTTTGATTCGGATACTGTTGTCTATTACCTCCACTGGAGTAAGGGTTACTTTGATTGCTCCCTCTTCCTTGATGACCTCTGCTTCTTCCTATACCTCTCCCTCTACTAAAGGAGAATTGAGTTTTGAAAGCATTGGATATTGACTCATCTGTGAGATTCAGTCTGGTCTCATGTGTCACCAGAGAACTAATTAATTCATCTGTTGAAAAACTTGATAGATCCTTGGATTCAAGGATTGTTGTTACAACCATTTCGAGTTTCTTTGGTAAACTTCTGAGGATTTTCTCAACAATGCGTTGATCAGTGATGGTTTCACCAGTTAATCTGATCTGGTTCACGATGCCCATGACTCTAGTCATGAATTGATCCACATTTTCGGACTCTGTCATGCTTAGAGTCTCGAATTGCATTCTCAAGGTCTACAGTTTAACTGTTTTGACCCTGTCATTTCCTTGTTAGGAAGATTTAAGTATGTCCTAGGCTTGTTTTGAAGTACCAGCACCTGTGATTTTTGAGAAAATCGAGTCATCCACAGAATTTTGAATCCAAAATTTAGCTTTATTTTCTCTATTTCTCTACGTTGCCTGAGAAATTTTCTACTGATTAGTCATGGCGGATAGGTCTACTGGATCTGGTTTCACATATCCATGATGCAATGGATCCCAGCACTCTTGTGCTTGCAAGAAGGATCTCATCCGAAGAGACCAGAACTCATAGTTCTTTCCAAGAAGAATCGAACCCTAAGTTGGTCCTAAATTGCTAGACAACAACATATTTTGAAAAAATTTAGCAAAAACAGAAAGAAAAATCGTATTTACCTGTTTCTTGCGTGTAATTTGCAGTGACTTCGGAACTTTGCAATTCAAAATTTTGTGAGTTTTGACTTCGCGAGTTTTTCTTTTGCGACTCAAACGCGCGACCTTTTGGTCTCTTGACTTTTGAAAATCCGATTCCCGAAATGCCGAGTCTCGATGTCCTTCTTTCGTTCTTTCGGGACTTCAGATGCCGAAATGATGAAATGTGCCTCTTGAACAATCAAAGGTCCAGATCTGATCATGATCTGATGGTCCAGATCCTATCGGTATTTTGCAAATTATTATTTCATGACTCGTGATTCCTGGTCACGTTGCGCTTCCAAAACGAGAAGTCTGAATTCTCGATTTTCCCGAAATCGATTTTTTGGAAAATTTCCCGAGATCCTGGATTGATGCCACGCGTCCCTAAAAGATGGATGGTCCTCGTCATTTTGTGATTTTGTGACTTGCAACTCCAAAGACTCAGTCAAATTGAAACCCTGGTAGCCAAAATGTCGACAGTTTCTTCGATGTTCGTCACATGTCCGAATGAATGGATGACTGTGATCTTTTTGGGATTTCAGGACTTTCGTTGTGGAGTGTCGCGACCTTCGTCAACAAGACCTATGATATCCCGAACTCCAAAATGCCGAAATGATGGAACCTGGATCTGCTGCCACCTATCCTCTAAGATGGATGGCTCACAATCCTCTCAGGATTTCGTAATTTGTGATGACAAGATTTCATGTATCGGGGTTTTGGAGAGAAGTCTCAGTCGCTCATCCAATGCCCGATCCCCGATTTTGAGATTGGATCAGATCGATGGCTCACGACCTATCTCAATTCAACAGTCCAGAATAACTCGTGATTTCGCGATTCACGAATTCTCACGTCAGTCTTCTGACCTTTAAACCTTGTGAGTTAGCGAAATGCCGAGATCTCGCCATGTGTCTCTTGATGGATGGTCCAGATGATTTCATGACTTCGCAAGTCAATTTTTTCCTGTGCGCTCCAGAGGGCTAAACCTCTTGCACTTTCTCTTTGATCCAATGACTGTCGGTCCTCTGCACAAGATCTAACGGCTGATATTCTTTTGTCTTTTTCGCGCTCTCTTCGTCCCTTCTGAACTGGATTTCCGCCATAGAACTGGATTTCCGCCATAGATATGTTTGAACCTGAGACGCATTATTTACTGCCTTTACAAGGATTTCCTTCTGCGGAAGAAAAAATCGTGAATCTTTCAAAGATTTGAAGGAATTTGACGAGTTCTTTGTTCTCTGCTGCAATCTTTGACAGATTTGAGCGATTTCCGAAATGCTTTAAAACGCTTCTTCTTTTTGCAACTATCTTTCACGAATTTGAACAAATGCTTTGAATTCTTCAAGAGTTTTTGCCTCCTGCAGCTCTTCTTTGTGAATCTTTGATGGTTCTTTGAAAATTGAACAAAAATCTTTACTATTTCTTCCTTCTCAGTCTCAGTTTCCTTCTCGTGTTTCTGCTCCTTGAAACTTTTGAGCGTAGTACGCTCTGCGGCCTCGTGTGAGCTTCTTACACTAATCTTTTGAGCGTATTATGGTCTGCTTCCTCGTGGAAGTTTCCTGCGAGGATCTTTCGAGAGTATGACGGACAACTCTCCAAGCCTTGTGAGAAGTCTGTGTCGAATGCTTTCAAGATCTATGTAAGCTCTGCGCTGTTTGAGGATCGTGTTGCTCTCGAGCCTGTGTTGCTCTCGAGCCTATGTGAAGAGGCTTACTACTGTAGCTCTGATACCATGATAAATTGTGAAGCAAGAAATGCAGAGAGAGAAGAATAAAACAGAAAAATAGTATATTAGAATATATGAAGAAGAGTACAAAATGAGTACATGAAGAAGTTAATGAAGAAGTGTTATGCAAAGGGAAATAGCTGAGCTAAATAGGCTCAAGCAAATCAAGAATAGAAAGTACTGCTGGCCAGGACAACTCGCAGTGTACAGTCAGCCTGTTGAGGTTACATTATATTTAACAAATCTAACAGAGTGAAATCTCGTCTGAATTCGTGACGTGACCCCAACATTGAATGTGTTTTGTAAACTATGTTAATCGATATTTCGAGTCTCTCTGTAATCACATTAATCATCTGGATATTCAATTAAGAGTGGTCCTGTGGCGTATGCATAGTTAGGTGACCGTGCCCAATGAGGGCAAGCCATGTCCATTAGGTTATTGTTGTATCGTTTCTCCTTTGGCTCTGTGCGTTTGCGAAAAACGCCCCAGCATTAACCATGTAATACCATTTCTTTGTGCGCGTGGCCAATGACTTGGAAAGGACCTGCCCTGGGTAAGAGTGGAGGTGCACAACCATCCTTTCTTATTTCTGTAGCAGGTAACCCAAAAATCTTTGTCGCCGGTATTATTTTGTAACATGAAGTGGATAGCTTGTATGGTAGTCGTACTACGTTTTTCTCCTGTAACTGTTTCTTTTCGGGCACTTCATGTTTGAAGTTTTTCAGAAAATGTTTAGAGTAACTTCGTTTGGTGGTGGATCCCCTTTGAATCTTTCAAATTTATGTTTTCCTTATCTTTCATTTAATCTATGTCCAAAACCCCAATATCCATGCCCTCTATAGTATATTTCATTACTGTGAAATCATGGTAAGTTCTTGAAAAATAATGGAATTCTAGCATTCCATGTGAGTGTACACACCGTTCTTAGAATCCATCAGAACCATATTCTGAGTATCTTCGTTGCCATGTTTGTGAACTATAGTTGTATGCGAATAGACAGATAGACGCATAGATTTAAACCTTTCAAGGGTTTTGAGGGATTCATATTGTTGCTCCCTTTATCGGTCGATATAGAACTTATGCGGCGATGAGTTAGAACTATTGGTTCATGATTTACCAACTGTAAGATTTTGTAAGTAAATATCTATATGCATGACGCTATGCCAGAACATTGAACTTCTATTTTATCAATTACATTCGTAATTACTTGATTAATTACTGGCCCATAATTAAATTCTGAACTTCGGTATTGAACTTCTCTTGTGCTTTCTCGAGCAACTCATAATGTTCTTCCATTTTGACATATTAGTAAGGTAGTTTCCTCTCTAAACCCTCGATATCCAGAATGGTTTCCCTATGTGGAAGGACTTGATTTCACTGTGTACATAATTAAAATTTTACTTCCTATTCATTCAAACATTTTACTTACCGTTCATGGGGATTACCTATCTTACATCTTTTGTGTTCAAAAAGATTATACATCGTTCTCTAACTCAAATTACTATGCTCTGTACATGTATAAGGATATCGTTCTACCCTTCTGGTGTGTACAACTGTACTCTTTGTATTTTATGCTTACAATGTTATGGCTTGCGTGTATTCTCTGCATCAACATCAATTTACCAGCTGGGGTTTTCACGACTTTGCTCTGTGGTTTTTCTCTTATCACTTTGTAGCTGAATAATTTGTATGATTTGTTATCACCGTAAGGCTAATAACTTATAATTTTCTTTATTCCTGTATGATGTATGACCTTTTCAAATATTTCATTTCTGTATGTTTTTATACTCTTTCATTCTTAAAATTCTTGCTACTATAAGTCACAGCTTACCTTTTGTGCTTTAAGAAAACATTCGTTCAAATTTCACCAACTAATGATGGGGCCTTTAATCGTTTTGCAGGGATATCCATGAGTTGGATTAAGGATACACTTTCCCCCTTTGGTGGAGTCAGATCGTCACACCAGTCCTAGTGGCGACTTGGTGATCTTCCGAGTTCAAGATAAGTACTCCTTTATCTCAGTTAGTTAAAAAATATCTTTTATTCAATTTCTTTAAAGGATAGTATGGTTTTCTAACCCTACCCTTTGTTTCCGCAGGCTTCAACAGTTCGAGGGGGCGGATCCAAAGGGAGCCTTCCTAATCAAAAGGTACTTGAGTTCTGGGATTTGCGCTTAGACCGCCTTATTAGATTATGAAAACCGTGGAAAAAGAGGTCCTTTCCCTAGGTTACTCCGCTGTATTAAAATTAAAGAAAACATTCGTTCAAATTTCAACGCTGTATTAGTCTTATCACCGTAAGCCTAATAACTTATAATTTTCTTTATTCCTGTATGATGTATAACCTTTTTAAATATTTCAGTTCTGTATGTTTTTATACTCTTTCATTCTTAAAATTCTTGCTACTAGAAGTCACAGCTTACCTTTTGTGCTTAAAGAAAACATTCGTTCAAATTTCACCAATTAATATTGGGGCCTTTAATCGTTTTGCAAGGATATCCATGAGTTGGATCAAGGATACACTTTCCCCCTTTGGTGGTGGCAGATCGTCACACCAGTCCTAGTGGCGACTTGGTGATCCTCCGAGTTCAAGATAAGTACTCCTTTATCTCAGTTAATTAAAAAATATCTTTTATTCAATTTCTTTAAAGGATAGTATGGTTTTCTAACCGCACCCTTTGTTTCCGCAGGCTTAAACAGTTCGAGGGGGCGGATCCAAAGGGAGCCTTCATAATCAAAAGGTACTTGAGTTCTGGGATTTGCGCTTAGACCGCCTTATTAGATTTTGAAAACCGTGGAAAAATAGGTCCTTTCCCTAGGTTACTCCGCTGTATTAAAATTAAAACCGTGGTTCTCATGGACACTATGGTTGTCTTGTAATTTACCTTCAAATTCATATACAGGTTGTTTGTAAATTTCTTTCAAATGTAATACACAGGCTATTGAAATCACTTTGAATAATGGTTCCATTATTGTACAGCTATTGTAGCATGCATTAGTAGAATAATAGATCATTGTTGAACCATGGTGATAAAGATAAATAATATGCATATTTTTATGGAAGAGGATTGTAATCTGCTCCATCTTTTGTTTAAGTAGTAATTGAACAGAATTTGAAATAGTATCTCTCCATGAAATTCTATATCTCATTTGATGGTTAATACAAATATAGTAACAATACTATTT
>CBVK0101428763.1:0-10375 GCA_900067695.1 Picea abies
TACATTCAGTCCATTAATTATATATGCCTTAAGATCAAAAAATCTCATCACATTTCTAACAATCGAAATCAACAGAATATTAACCAAAATACAAGTAAGGTGCTTATCTGAAACTGGTGTTGGGACACAAATGGAATAGTGATGTTCCACCCAACCTTAGAATAGAACAACCAATTTACTTGCTTCGTTCACCCCCTAGCTCGACCAGGAGTCCATAAGGGCAAATTGAAATGATCCTCCTTAGCTACAATTCTCTCCTCAGAACATAAATTTCCTTGCCTCACACTAAAGTGTTCATTACAACAAGTAATATCCTTTCTCCAACATACTAAGAACTGTCCTACCTCATCCATGTTTTGTATTTATGTGCATCTTGTGCCTAGGTCTTTCCTTCCCTCCTCGGGATTTTTCGCATCTTTACAAAACCGTGATTTTTAGGGGTGCTAATGGTCAAATCCCTCATTTTCCACCTGTAAAAATTAGTCCTAAGGCAACTCGAATCTGTTCCCCACTCATGGAGTCATGGTCAATTGTTTTCAACCTCGTTGTTCCATTTGTCTCCCAACATTTAATATATCAAAACGTTAGTTGGGAAAATCAAATCCTTCCCCAATAGTCATAAATAATTAACTACAATAATCAAATTTCAAATTCAGGTTTTCCATAAATGAAAAATAATTTCCAAATTCGAATTTGCCAAAAACTAGAATTTATTCCCAAGTACATATAGACTTTAATAATTAATTATTTTTGGGGATATTACATCCTCTCCCCCTTAAGTACAACACTGTCTTCAATGTTCATTCCTCTCTTGAAATAGGGTTGGACAATATTTATGCAAATCTTCCTCCAATTCCCAAGTGGTCTCCTCAGGACTAAAGTGCTTCCATTGCACTTTTACCTCGGCGATGGATCTGTCCTTTCTGGAATGCACAGACGTTCCACTTGGAACTTGTCTTTTGGTCCACAGCATGTTCCAAACAATGATGTGAGTATGATCATGAATATACTTTTTCAACAAAAAAACATGAAAAACATTATGAACTTTTACATTTTTTGGAGGTGCAAGTTGATATTCCATGGGTCCAATTCGAGCTAAAATCTCAAAGGGGCCACAAAACCTGGGTGCCAACTTTGAAAAGTTTTCTAGCTTTAGAGAGGTTCTCCTTACTTTGACCTTTAAGTATACATGCTTCCCAACTTAAAATTCCTTGTGTATCCTCTTTAAATATCATAACTTTTTTATCTGTCTTGTGCCTTTTTAAAATTTTGTTGTACCTTTCTTACCATTTTCTTCATTTCATGGAGAATTTCTCGTCCCATGATAATTCTGTCAACTGCGTTATCCCATCTAATCGGAGTTGTACATTTTATGTCATATAATGCTTTGAAGGGGCTCATCTTAGGTGACGTCTCATAGCCATTATTGTATGCAAATTCTATTAAGTTTAGGCATTCCTCCCACTTAGTTGGTTTAATTTTTACATACATTCGTAACATGTCTTCCATAATTTCATTCGTTCGTTCACTTTTCCCATCCGTTTATGGATGGTAGCTTGTGCTGAAATTCAGGTTACTATCCAACCCTGCAAACCATTCTTTCAAAAATTTTGATGTAAATTTGACATCTTTATTTGAAATCACCATTTTAGGAATTTCATGCAATATAAATATTTCCTTCATAAATATTTCAGCCATGTTAATTTCTTTATAAGTAGATTTCATAGGAATAAAATGTAGATCCTTGAAAAGTTTATCAATCACTACCATAATCAAATTATTATATTTTTGAGTTTTAGGAAAACCCATGATGAATTCCAGTGAGATAACCTCCCACTTCCATTCTAATATAGGCAGAGACTCTATTCCATTCTAATATAGGCAGAGACTGTAGCAGGTCCCTTCACCTGTTGACAATCTAGGCATTTAGATAAGTATTCAGCCGTCTATCCTTTCATGTTAATCCAATAAAATAATTTTCTCAAGGCTGGATGTGTCTTATGGTGCCTGGTTTTTGACATGAGGTGATACTTAGAAAATACCTTATGAAGAAAATTGTTGCTGAGTGGTTTAGGGAAGGATGGAAAAATTGGACTGGCTTTTGAAAAAATTGGAGAGCAATCACCTCTTCCATAACCATTATAACTGATTGGCTCGTATCAAAACCTCGAAATGGGAGGGATATCATAATTGGAACCGATCCAATGGTTGTGTCTCATACTTATTTTAAATTGTCAAGGAATCTTATTTTTTCACTAAAGGAACAAGGTATAGAATTCCTTGCTCAAGCTGGGACTTTTGATTTGGAGGACACAATTCATACACGTTGGAAAAATGATGATATTTTAGAATTGAAAGGAGAAAAAAAAGAGGAATGGAATAAATATGTTAATGGATTAGTTGGTTCGGGATATGAGTTAAACAATGAAACATATATCTTATTGTCATCCATGGACACTAAAACAGGGGAGGTAAATGCAAAATAGGCCTATGAAGTTGTTGTATGTGTTGGAAGAACCATCTTTCTAGTATACTGAACTCTAGAAATGGCAGTTACCTTTAATATCAAACTCTTTATTTGGTTAATCCTTGAACAAAAAATTCTTACTTGGGAGAATTTGGTCAAAAGAGGTATTTTGGGGCCTAGTATATGTGTTTTATGTGGGAACAATGAAGAAACAATCAACCATATTTTTGTGGATTCTAGTTTTACCAAATACATTTGGCTTACAATTCAAAAGGATTTAAAACTTGAGAGTACTTGGGAAGGAGGAAAGATTGAAAATTGCTTAAAAAATTGGATAAGGAAGAAGGAAAGTTGGAAATAAATCTTTTGTTTTATTTGTTGGGAGATTTGGAAGCATATGAATCTGGTTATTTTCGAAGATCGTCATCCTAATAGGGTCATAGTTTGTAATAGTATACTACATAACTTGGGAGAAACAAAAAATTCATACTCTACTAAGGTTAGTAGGATTGATAGGCCTCCTATGCTTGACTGGGATATGGAACTCGGGTTCTTTGATGGTGCCTCACAAGACATGGGTTCTAAATGTGGGGTTTGATCTATGTTAAAATGGCTAGTGTTGGGCACTTTCAGAATGAAGATGAATTATGGTAGTTGTACTAATACAAGGGGTGAACTCTTAGCCTTCTGGTCTATCTTATTTTTTTCTTGTCATATAAAGGAAACAAGGTTACAACTGGTAGGTGAGTCAAATATTATTATAGATTGGTTTGTTAATGAGAACAATCTATAGGTGGTCTCTCTTCAACCTTGGATGATGAAAATTTGATTGTTGGGAGGGAGTTTTCTACAACTCAAAGATCAACACATCTATTGAGAATATAACAAGGAAGTTTATTAGCTATCAAAAGAAGCACTATTCCTAGATAAGCGTGGTATATATTTTGTAGTGGGTACTGAAGGACATTAAAAAAAATTTCAAATATTAGCTATGAGTTAAAATTTCAATGGTGCAAGGGTGAAGAAACTGGTATTTTTGTGTTTTGAAATGGATATGTATTTTCAGAGGTTATTTACTACATAGTATACACCTAAAAGTTTTCATCTTTTTTGGAGCTAAATGTGTTCAACTTGAACATAATAAATTGAGAAAGAATATGCAAGAGTGGAAGAATGGAGGAATTCTCATTAACCAAATGAATAATTGATAATTTACACATGAAATATTTTGTATAACTCGACCAACGCAGACTGAAGGAGAAGAAAATGTTCCATAGTGGAGGTCTAGAGTGATCTAGACACACACCAACAATTACATTAGTAAACTACAACCTAGCCTAGTCTCTCAGGTAGTTACGAGAGTGAATTTCCACCTAGTTGAGTTAACTAGTCTATTAGTCTTCAGTTAACTGACTAAAACATAGTGACGTGAGGAGGATATCGGAGAATCATGGGTAATGCTCTATTATGGTGATGATCCCAAGAATAATGCCCTTTAATTGGTGATGATCCCATTGTTGTATGGTGATAAAACCAATGTACCATCTAGAGTCCACTCAACTGATCAAATTGAATTGAAAACTGAAGAGAATATTCTCCCTAGAGGAATATTCTTCCTAAAATATATGAGATTGAATAATGACTAATAAAAATAGGAAAACTAAAACCTAGTGTTACATAAAAATCCCCTGCGGACAAGTCGATTTCCTCTTAGACCCTAGATTCTAAGATCAAGGCATAAAGGTGCTAACTTTGGTCACTGACATCTCTTTAAACCTAGTTCATTTGATATAAAGAGAAGTGGAAGCAAATGTAACTTTTTCGATGTTTGTCTTCGCCCAGTTCCAAGTTGATCTATAATCTGCAAACTTTTTAATAGGTCCTGCAATCCAATCAAAGACAAAACATGTTTCCTATTCTACCATGATCAGTTTGAAACTAGATCTATCCATTACACACAAGTTCATATAGGTATACATAACCTTGAAGGAAACAGGCCAAGCACATGTATTAATGAGAACTAAATAGAGATACTTACAAACCTTTGATGAAGTTGCATAAGCTCTCCAAGTCCTCATCATCCAACCCTTGCACAAATCTCCAAAGACCATAACCTTGATATGTCCAATTTGCTTCCTTCCTTATGATATCATAAGTTTGGTATCTCTAAACTTCTCCATTCCTCCTTCCTCCATGGAAGGCCCTCATTATATAGGATTTATAGGATTACCACCATGGAGAGGATCTCTAATCAGATCCACTCAAAAGGGGAGCTCTAAGATATTTAGGGAGAAAAGATTTCTTAAGGATTTTAGGAAGGAAATATCTCTCAAGGATTTTAAAGAGAAAATATTTCAACCATCCATGAGATCCTCCACCTTCCCTAAAATGCGAGGTGGATTATCAAACTTAATTACTTATTTTTCTTGAATATTAATAATAATTCATGTGCATTTTATTCTCACACTTAAATAATATTTTTTTCATGAATATTAATAATAATTCATGTGCAATTGGTATTTTGGCCTTCATGTAATATATCCCTCCTCCACATTGACTAGGGATTGTGACATAGGTTATTCTATGGTGTCAATGTGTATGAGACACTTACATAACACTTAATGACACTTAGGGTGAGGTACCTAGGTGTGCAAATTTCATGTGTAATAGAATGCCCCATAAAGTGTAAGGTCAGAAGAGAGAATGATGGCCGAAACACGTTAGAAATATTTAATGCAAAGGTGTGGAGTTGGATAACCTGGAAGAAAATGAAAACAACCATCAAATAATATTAATATATGTTCCATTTATGAGGAGGCATACCTATGCTCAGAAGACGATATGACTCAAAGCATGTTCGCCGACCAATACATTGTGGATCCATGAAAAATATGGACTCGAGATATGGCCATCAAAAATACAATGTGGATCCATACCTCCATGACATGAACTAATCATAGCCATGAAAAAATACACAACAGAGTTACGAGATGATAAAACATAGCCACAAACCATTACAATTTGGATCTATGTGACAGTGTATATCGACATGCTCAAAGGATCTCCTTCGCAGCCTTGACAAATAAGTTAACAAAGTGAAATATCAACCTATGGTCTTCATCACAATCCCAATGTTATATGAATCTAGCCATGCAAATAGATTTTTTGATGTCTAAAATGGTAGAAACCACTTGATTACTGGTCATTGAGGTAAACCAATAACAAGTGCGAGGGAAATCACCAATGATTTCAATGACTCCCAAGGTACCCTATTACAATCCAACAAATGTGAATAAATTAGTTGAGGTTGAACATTTGTGGAATCATCCGATGAGAGTTCAATGATGTAAACCTAGTGTCGGAAGAGGGGAAGCCTACCATTGAGGCATGTAGGCCCCAAGGTACTAACAAGTTTCTAAGTCTAATTCCTACATGATGTGTTGAATTCGACAGGAAAAGACTCATCGAAGGAGGGCCTTGATATATCCCCCATCAATGACACAAAACGGACATAGAAAATTGATGTAATATGGTTAATCAAATGAGTATGGACTCACATAAAAAATGGAAACTTGTAATAATACATATGGATGGTTTAAAGTGAAACTTCCCTTGAACATGATGAGGCACAACAACTGACTTTTCAACACTGAATCGACCAGTACCAAAATGTAATGTGACGACAATAAGAACACTCTTTGACTGTAAGAAAAGGTATGGTGACACATGGAACTGGTATGACTCAAAGACAAGAGAATTAACCAACTTTAAGATGAGACACAAATGGGTGCCATGTTCAAGGGCGACAAAAGCTGCCAGAAAGGATTCTTAAAAAACTTGAACTACTTCCTTCAATTTTTCTCCCACCTAGATAAATGAGTACCTCTTTTCAATTTAACGAGATTGAGGAGGATAACACATGCTCGATATGGTCCCTTCAATGTGTAATTTTTAACGAGACTAGAGAAGGAAAACTCAGTGGTTTTTCATGTTTAAAGAGTTTGAAAAGAACTTAAAGGCGACTCTGGGGGGTTCCATTTTCATATAACATTTACGAGTCCTAAAGAGTGATAAAATTCTACTCGGTTACATTATCATATATTTTCAAGCATGAGAACGAACAAAGACTATGCTCGTTACTGGTTTCATTTTTACACAATCTTGAAACAAAATTAAAGTATACTTGTAAATTCCCAACGTAGTTTCCAAAGGAAGGGATACGGGATACCCATGGATGGTTGGTACTCTACCCCCATTTTGAAAATCTAGTGTCTTAACTCCATAATGATAATCAAAGGATGGAGACATGCCCCCCCAAGATTAAATTCATTCACCGACTTTGAGGATGTCACCCATTTATGTACTAGATGGAGAAAAAGGATAAAGGTGGATGAAATGAAGGTTCAGATACGAGACCTAATGAGAGAATCACCTTGGTATCTACAATATCTAGCTAAAGACTCGACTTCATGGCAGAGGTGACTATTTCAGTTTTTAATGATCTTATCACACGAAAAGAACTATGCTCAGGGATCTGGGTCCAATCTTGAGATTTTTGTTTAAGTTTTTAACAAGCTTGCTACAGAGAGGAAAACTATTCTTGTAGCCTCTGTTTCATTTTTTAACGAGGTTGCTATAGACATGTGAAAACTGTCCTCATAGCTCGTTTCATTTTTTAATGATCTTGAAATCAGAAAACCATGGTCATAGCTTTCATATTGATCATAGCTTCCAAGAGGACATTGCTCTGGAAGGACTCCATGTCAAGGAACAAAATTCAGACATGGCTTCTAAGAGATCTTCATTAGACGGAAGAAAAAGACTCTATAAGGAATAGATGTTGAGGTTCGTGATAGGGGTAAGGATATCAGGATCCAATATCCCTACTGAAGAGATCACCATGTCAACTACCGAAACTAAGTCATAAGAGGTTGATCTTACAGGGAGAGTCTCATGTTTATCGGTAGCTGAAGGCATGGGAGATAACACCACATAATTGACCTGTGGCAGGGGTGATATCATCTGCATATAAGAACCATTTAGGGAGATCATTGGGCTGGTAATCAAGTGAGGACCAACGCATGAAAGTTGATCAATAAACATGATTATTCCATCATGAGGGAAAGATATCAGATGAAAAAAGTGGACACAATATTTCATGGCATAGACATAATCTCGCCCAAGGAGTAAATCAAAATCCAATGGGTCCTAGACTACCATAACATCAATAAAGAAAATTTTCCCTCGCAAAGTTACGTGAAACTGGGGAAGGATACCTAAAGGGTGACTGGTTCTTCTATTAAAATCGAACATATTTTGAGTAATCAACACAAGTTGAGTATAACCCAACGCATGCCAAGCAATAAAGGACAAAATACTAACGGAAAAACCTTCATCTATCAACACATGAGGAACGTCCTGACCACAAAACTATACTATAATCTTGAAAGGAATGTGAGAGGGAAAACAAGGTCCATTTATCACACCCCATTCAAAATGGGTGGCCTAATTAATTGGAGGGAGTTTTGCAGGAGAATGAGGAATGCCCCCCAGCACGGTAGATTGTGTATCAATGAAAAAAATGTGGGCAGAATCGGGTTTACTATCTAGCGGGAGAGTAGGATCGATTGCTAACAAAATCAAATTGACCACTTGGGTTTCATTATCCAAGTGGGGAATGGGGTCGAAAGGTGGAAACAGATTGACATCTTGGGTTGTACTCTCTAATGGGAGAGCGATATCAACCAAATATGGGATCAGATCAACCACTATATTGACTAATTCAACTAAGGATGTGACCAGATTGATGACATGATCAACTGGATTGATCGATGAAGGGACCAGAGAAACCAATTTTCCACTCGTCAAAGGAGGATTAGGATTGACCAATGACGGGACTGGATCAGTCACTTGGGTTTCACCTTTCCTGATGAAAAGTGGGGTTGATCGATGATGGAACTGGATCAACTACTTTGGTTAGTGGTTCAACCGAGGATGAAACTAGATTGACCACCTGATCAACTGGACTAACCGGGGATGGAACCATATTGACCATTCCATCAACTAATGATGGGTTGGGGGAAATATTACAATAACCAGTTGGAAGTTGAATCTTTTCCAAAAGAGAAGAAGCCTCATCCATAGAAGGAAAAATGTGAGAATAATGATCACCCTCTCATAACATACAAGCAAATTTGACTGTTGTCTTCTTCTTACCAACCTTAATGTCACTATTTGATGGGGAATCACTAGAATGTCTAACAGAGGTCAATGATGTGGAGGACCACATTTCTAAGACCTTGGGAAGACTAAGGCAATCCCTCAGAAGGTTGTCACCCTTACAAAGACTGCAAGGGAATTTGGGTTTCAGATTCTTTGTTTCAATCTTGTTGACCTCATCAACACTCCCAGTATGACTAATAGGAGTTGGTTGCTTGGATCCAACATCTGATATGGTTGGAGGCTTGGTCGTTTTGGGCGTCTTCTTCTTTTTCTCTGTCCATTTCTTCTTCTTCTTATCAACTTGGCTACTTGCTTTATATCTTTCACTAGGTGAAGAAGGAGAAAGGGAATGAGACTTAATGGGTGAAGAAGGAGAAAAGTCGACATGAGGTTGATGTGTTGGTGGTGTACTTACATCTAAGGAATTAGGTGCAGCTGAAGCACTGGGAAGATTCAAGATCATCGGAGTGGGGAATAACCAAACCAATAATTCGATGGTGAGTTTTGGAAGACTTAGTCTGGAAATGTACGAAGGACTAATGTTTTCAACAGAAGGAAAGGTGAAAGGTTCCCCGGGACAAGGGGTTCCTCCATTGGTACTCCGAGGATTTGATTCCATTAACACTGACTAGACCTAAGTTCCACTAAGTAAAACAAACAACACATGCTATGAATCTAAGAAGAAAATAATCAAACAAAAATTCCCACAATGAAACCGCTAGTTGGTGATGAAATCCAACATCGTGAGATCAATATAGGAAGGGGTGGGGATAGAGCCGGTGGATCAGTTACATTGGAAACCTACTTAATGGGCTTACGCCTTGGTACAAAATTCAATGAATTAATTGTGGATTTACCCTACAAGGATCCCGAGTGTGTTTGACCAATGTCTATTCTAGGTATAGTGAGACTTCCCTTCATCGTCACCTCATGTAAAGACCCTAAATATTATGGCTACTAAGGACACCAACTAGTAGTTTTCCCTAGGCGGGTACAATCGACAGTCCAGTCTGAACATATGGGTAGGATAACAAGTCAGCAATCCTTCAAGATAACTAAGGACAAGTGGGCCAGTAGAACTCCAGAGGAACCCGAATGGATTCATAGTTCACGAAGCACCGAGACCAAATGAAGACAAGTCAACCTCAAGAAGAATCCCCAATATACGACATGACTACTACGAACAATTAAACCATAGAGGGATAATCTCAATATCTCTCCCAAACCTGACTTTGTGCGTAACCCCTTATGTGATAGAGGGATCCAAAAATGATTATAAGAAAATTGGGTTTTCTCTCCCTATCACAAGATGCTAATCTTGTTTGATAGCTTTGGAAATATATATTTCACACCGATTGCAAAGCCCTACACCTTAATCTATTGTATGTTTGCTACTAGAAAACGTAAAAATGTATCATAAATTTTAGTTTAGCGCTTGATTTTAAGATTGTTGATTTTACTCAAGAGGAAAATGGAGTGGACTAAATGATATTTTGACCGACTCTAAACAATGAAAATAAATGAGAATGCAAATATTTCACTTCGATGAAAGATATATTAGGAGAAGGAGAAAACTTTTATGATTCCCAAATTCATAATGTCTCAAAATTTTTATTAAACTCATCAATGTCAAGATATTCAAGAAATGATTCAAACAGACTGTACACCAATACATGATTCTTTCTC
>CBVK0101428774.1:0-22841 GCA_900067695.1 Picea abies
GAGAGGAAACTCTTCAAGGCAATTAAATCAAACATTGGAGTCTGAGTTAGGGAGTGTCCAAGTCCAGTATCGTGAAATTTATCCGGGACCCCCCTCTAACACAGGGGCTAAACACGAGGTCGCATGTGAAAAGGTAGCGGAGATAACCCCTCCAAAGCTAGACCAGTCATGGTGGAGAACACATATAGAGGGATTGTCTTGGGATTCCATCGATTGCATTTGCCACAGAGCTTCGTGGATCTCGAATCCTTTCGAGGTCCTCAGTTGTCTTCCAGACCACTTGCCTTCGATACCCTTGACAGGTTTAGGGATCAATACCCTGCTCATTGTGGTCTACCCGTCTATCGACTGTACCCGCCTGGTGACTGTTCGTGCGCTAGCAACCTAGTTGCCTATCTTTTTTAAAGACATACACAGGTGACTGCAGGGGTATACCACGGTGCCTAGGACAGACATCGAGCCACACTTTGCAGAGTATACCCAGAGGGTGCTTCCGTGTTGGAGTTGCACTTGCACCGATAAGTTGCTCTAGTGTTGGTTCTTGTAACTGTTCTTCCAACTAGTTTAGTGTTTGCTTGTTTTATCTTATAGGTACTTTCCTAGTGTGTGTTGTTTTTGAACTAATAGAAATCCCTAGTGCATCTTTGATCTTCTCACATAGTGGAGGATCACAAGCTCCGTCGGTCATGACAACTTCTGGGTCTATCACTGGTTACACTGGAGCCACCCCCGCCACCGCTAAGGAGAAAACTAGACCAGCAAGGGTCTTTTGAAGCAACCAGATCACCGAAAATCACACATGACCAACCTCTATTAAAGGACCTTTCAGCACCTTTAAAGCGGATGGTAATGGAGGCAAATCCTGCCTCTTCTTCTGGGAATCCTGATATTCCCGCCACGGTTGTCATCACAGGGGGTGTTCCACCTCCTACCCCACCGTCTCAAGCTTAAGCCACCATGGCCTCGACCGCCTCTACCTCGAGCAGTGGTCCAATCCCATCTTTAGCAACAGCCACTGCTCCTTTCACACAGAGTACGATAGGCCCTCCATTCTCATATGGGATGCCTAGCTAAGGTACAAGTCCTATACTATCCTACTCCACTTTGCAGACTTTAGGTCTGGGGGTAGGGATCTCTAATGCTCCTCTGCAAAGACCCATGGGGGGCACTTCAGCTCCTTTTAAACCTTTCCCTTACGGGGGAGGTCATATACCTACTTCATCCCCTTCACTCGGCGGTACCCACCAGCAATCTGTCAGGACAAACACACACCATAGTTCAATTGGAGTAGGGAGTCAAGTACCACCTTCTCATAATATGTCGGTGGGGTCAACATCGTTTTCTTTGTTCGGTTCGTTTGGTAACAACACGTTCTCACCAGCTGCTTTCCCGACCGGAGGAAACCCTAGTTATGGCCAACCTAATCCTATGCAGGGTACTATTCTTGCACAGGGGGCAAACCCAGAAACTTCTTCCACATTAGGACCTTGGAATTCTTGGCAAGGATCTGTTCCCTCATCAGGAATGTCGATCTGGGGAAATTCTTTTCACAACCAATGGAACCCTGGACAAGGTGTTATGCTTATGCCCATGGGATCGGCATGGGGCAACCCTTCCCAAAGTCCTCTGAATGTATTGCACGCCCAACCATCTACGTCATATTTTGGGAACCAGCCGATGATGTCTCCTCACACGCAAAATCCATACGTTGGTCATGGCCATGGTTTTTACCAGAGCCCCAGCTAGCAACCCAACTTTTCCTGGCAACCTAGTGCCAGTCAAACTCTAGGCCCCTTTTTCCATGGTTATCACCAACAACCCAAACTACCTTTCCTAGCAACCTTGAATTTGCCAAACTTAACAAGGTTGTTGAATGACCCTATCTGTCACGATCCGCGTTGGCCCCCTATGCCGACGAAGTTGCCTTCGGACATACCAAAGTTCGAAGTCAACGCTAACAAAGATCCAAGAGATCATGTGACCACCTTCCATCTTTGGTGCTTGTCTAACTCACTGAAAGATGACTCCATACAGTTGTGATTGTTTCAATGTACTCTCATTGGGAGTGCCGCGAAATGGTACATTGAGCTCGACCACTCAAGATACTCTTCCTTCAACAAATTGGCAATGGTTTTCCTAAACCATTTTCAATTACCTGTGAGATACGACTCTGGCACAGAATTGTTGGCCAATTTCGAATGGACAAAAGCAGACCATATCTCTGATCACATCCAAGAATGGACACGTCGGAAGAGTTTAATTAAGGTGCTAGTCCCACCAGCATTCCTACTCAAGTGGTTCCTTAAGTCTTTGGTCCCACAGTTATCCAAAGATGTCTCGACGTTGGGAGTGTTTTCCAAAGAAGATGTCATCATGAGATCTCAACAGCTTGAGCTAATCTACTCTCAGTCTGGTTTATTATACAAGATCTTGCCAGATGTGCCACGCTCAATACTCGATAAAACCAAACAAAGAGATGGACCACATGTCAATGGTATTGTTGGTTCAGCACAAACAAAGCCCACTGAACAACTGACGAATCAATTGTAGTAATTGTCTATGCAACATACAGCGGCCAGCCAAATGATTGTTTTGGTTTCTCCCCCTACCCAAATGTCAAATATACACACAGTGCAATTGACAAATCCAACAGCCTAAAGGAAAGAAAAAACAACGAAAGAAGGGCAAGGGGGATAAGAAACCCACTAATAATGCTAGCGGGGGAAACATTGAGAAACGGAAGGTGAGGTATCCGTGCAACCTGTGCGCAGAAGACCACCCGACCCACCAATGTCCTCGGCTTGCAGAGGCCTAAAAGTTTGTGACACAACAATAGCCTGTCGTGTTAACCAATCCATTTCAACATGGGCAAAACCTAACCCAAGCCTCTACAAGCGTAGAAGGGGGCAGTCAAGGACCCTCTCTGTCTTCGAACAATCCTGCATCTACAAATGTGTATATAATGAAGGATGATGCTTTTATATCGACTAGAGCGCATTACTACAGTAAACCAAGCACTTCTGAGAAGGGCAAAGAAGTTGAAATCCCATCTCTTCCTCTCCAGATCGAGAAGACTTTGGGCGAAAAAATGACACGCATCCCAATAGGTGCGTTCAAGAAAGCTTCTCACAACCCAAATGCAAGGGCCGACCAGAACTATTCTGTGGTGGAGGATTTGTCCCAAACCCCTTGTGCGATGTCCGCTTTGGAGGTCCTCCAAAGCTGCCCTTCCTAGAAGAAAGCTTTGTTAGCCGCTTTAGGATCTACCAAGACTTGTAATCCAGGTACAATCATGTTGGATACAACCGACTTAAAACCTCATTTGCCTTACCACGTAGCATTTCAGATAGTAGTGGCTTACCCCACAAAAACTTTTACTCAGAACATTTTTCGCACGGTGGTTGATGAGGGTGCCTCGACATGTGTTATGTCACTGGCATGTTGGAAGGCCATTGGCCATCCCGTTTTGTCTCCGTCACCTACTCTTCTCACTACTTTCAATGGTCGTTCATTCCGACCACATGGTATCATTCTCTCTTTCCCCATGCAGTTAGGAGGGAAGATTGTGTGTGTTGAGGTAAAAGTAGTCGACGCATCCCTCGACTACAATCTCTTGTTAGGAAGGAGTTTGACTTATGCCATGCAAGTAGTGGTTGCTACAATTTTTCGAGTCTTGTTGTTTCCACACGAGGACCGGATTGTGACCATTGATTAATTATCTTTCTCCAGACCTGACCCTTCACTGGGGGCATTTGCGGTCCTGATGATTGATAATCCCCAACCAGGCGTAGTCAACGTAGGGACTGGTTTGTGCCCATCTTTGATGTGTACCTTCAATTACCCGCCCCCTCAAGGCGATGTCAAGTTCATATCAGACCACCATAAGGTTGAGATTTTCCAAGTTTCATCATTTCGCACGACTTACTTCAATGATCCGTGGATACTTCCTTCCCCATCGGCCACGATGGAAGGGATAGGGCACCCTGGCATGTCCATGCCATTGTCTGCAGTTGAAGTAGTGTACTCTTTAGTCCAGCAAGCTTCGGCCAACATCGATCCAAGTCATGTACAAGAGTTAGATATGATTCCAGAGCCTGTTTGGGCTCAAGGTTCTCTCACTGATACCGATGCATTGGACTTAGTCTTACCCTCCAACGAAGCAATAATTGAAGCAATGACTAGTCCGGCCAAACCCTGGGATGATCTCCATCACAGATCATACTTCCTCCCAGAGTTAAGCAAAATCAAAGCAGGAGAATTCACCTTAACTATGATTGGAGATAGGTCTTTTCCTATTAATCCCTTAGCTACACATGAGGTTTATGATGAGGGTAATATGGAAACTATCGTTGAAACTATACCAATTAATATCTCCAAAACCCCTGGTGTTGTGGAGAATGTTTTCGTCGGAGTTGATTGTTCCCCTGAAGGGATTCCAGTCTACACAAATCTTTTTAAAGAATTCCACGATGTTTTTGCCTAGTCTTACGAGGAAATGCCAGGTATTGATCCAAAAATAGTCGAACATGAAATCACAACTTATCCTAATGCCAAGCCAGTTCGGCAGAAGCTTCATCCAGTTAATCCCAGAAAAATAGCAGCCATTAAGGTTGAAGTCGAGAAACTTCCCAAATCTGGTTTTATCTATCCTATCCATCCGACCCAATGGGTGTCAAATCTGATGTTGGTCAACAAGAAACAGGGCACGATTCGTGTATGTATGGACTTCCGTGATTTAAACAAGGCCTGTCCAAAAGATAATTTTCCCACACCATTCATTGACCAGATAATCGATGAATGTGAAAGTTGCGAGGCCTTTTATTTCATGGATGGTTTTTCGAGATATAATCAAATAAAAATCAAACACGAAGACGAGCACAAAACGGAATTCATTTTTCCATGGGGTACATTCACGTATCATAAGATGCCTTTTGGTCTCAAAAATGTTGGAGCGACCTTTCAGCGGGACATGTCTTTTGCTTTCCATGATCTCAAGCATATAGTTGAGGCCTATTTAGATGATTTAGCATCTCGATCTCGCAAGAGAACGGATCATCCCACACACCTCTGACTTATCTTTGAGCGATGTCGCTACTTTTGAATTCTCTTGAATCCAAACAAATGCAGCTTTTGTGTAACGTCCAGACATTTGTTAGGTTTCATAGTGTCAACAACAGGGATCATGGTCGATCCCCTGAAGGTTGAAGCAATAGTTCAGTTTCCTCCCCCATGCACAATCATTCAACTTTAGAGTCCACGAGGCAAGGCCAACTTTTTGAGGCGTTTCATCACCAACTACGTCGAGATCACGAAGGGCTTTATGCGCTTACTAAATAAAGATGTTCCTTTTCATTGGGACAATGCCGCTCAATGCTCCTTCGAAGCATTGAAACATTCCCTCACAATTGCCCCTCTACTTCGGCCACCCAACTGTAACAAAGATTTATTATTATACTTGGTTGCAGCAGAGTCAACCATCGGCATGGCCTTAGTTCAAGAAGATGATTTGCTCTCAGAATATGTGATCTATTACCTGAGTCGAGGCCTCATCGGACCGGAACTCAATTATTCTCATATCAAAAAACTTGTGTTGGTAGCAGTCCATGCTGTTCAATAGTTCCGTCATTATGTTTTGTTTTGCAAGACCACCGTCATTGCCATTGTGAATCCGTTTCAATACGTGTTGACACGACAGGTAATAGGCGGAAAGATCAGTAGATGGATAGTCGTCCTCCAGGAATTCAACTTAGATTTCATTTCGGCGAAATCCAAAAAGTCACTGGTCTTCGCAGAACTTATTTCGGAACTTCCGATTGAGTTAGGTGATGTTATGCCCGAAGAATCGCCTATCAGAGGAGATATGTTTTTTATCACATCCTCGGATCCCTGGTATGGAGGTATACTTGTCTATCTCCAGACTTTGAAGTACCCCACCTCTACTTCTTGTGATGAGCGTCACCGTATATGCCATCAGGCTAAGAATTATCTCATACTCGACGATACGTTGTATCGAAGAGGTGTAGACTACATCCTGCGTCGATGTCTCACTCATGAAGAAGCAGTTAACATGCTTAACGATTGCCATACCAGAGCATGTGGCGGTCATTTGTTTGGGTTGGCAACAACCCAAAATATTTTACAAGCAGGTTACTTCTGGCCAACACTAATCAAAGATTGTATCGAATCGGTCAAGAAGTGCCACCCGTGTTAGATCTTCTCTCGGAAGATGAGGGCACATCCTGCTCCCATGTTTCCTGTCATCGCAGTTGGTCCCTTCACCAAGTGGGGGATTGATTACACTACATGCAACCCTCCTTCAGCAAGGGGGCACCGTTATATCATTGTAGTTGTAGACTACTTCACGAAGTGGGTCGAAGCTATGCCAACGTTTAAAGATGATGGAGAGACTGCAGCTCTCTTTTTATTCAACCAGATAATAGCAAGGTTCGACGTCCCGAGAGAGATTGCCACTGACCATGGCAGTCACTTTCAGAACTAGATGATGATTGAATTAACATCAAATCTTGGGCTGCAGCAAGAACATTCATCACCCTACTACCCCTAAGCAAATGGTTAGGTGGAAGCTGTAAATAAATCTCTTAAGACCATCCTACAACGAACGATCAACTCGACCAAGTCAAATTACATTTAATGTTATACTCGGCATTATGGGCTTACCGAACATCTGTTAAGACTGCAACCAGTTTCTCACCTTTTCAACTCATTTACAGGATGGAAACAGTCTTGCCTATAGAATGTCAAATCTCGTCCTTAAGATTGGCAGTACAGTTATTGCCAGACACTTCTCCACTTGAAAAATGGTTATTATACCTTGAGTGGCTCAATGAGCAGCGTCGTGATGTGGCCCTAGCCAACGAGGCTCACAAACAAAAAGTCAAGTGTCAGTATGATCGGTCTGTTCATCCTCGGATTTTCTATGAAGGCGACCTTGTCATGGTCTATGACCAAGATAAGGACCCCCTGGGGGCAGGCAAATTCAAACCCATGTGGTTCAGACCTTTCATCATAAAAGAGGTTCTTAAAAATGGCACTTATGGTCTGGTTGAATTTGAGGGAAATGCTTTGGCGGAGCCTAGAAATGGGCTCTACCTCAAGAAATATTACTTGTAGGTAGGTCACCTTGGGTAACTTTTTGTAACATATGTATAGTCTTTGTACTATTACTTTCTGGTTTCTTTTAGTATTATGGACGTGTCATTTTTTATGTTATCTTTTGTCACTATGGTAGATGTCAAGTGAATCTGAGGTGTTCATTGGGTATGTAGACGGTGCTATCCGGCACACTCGGAGGCTTGCCTCCGCAACTTGGGTAATTTTTACACCTCAGGGTCAGTTATTATCTTTCAGAGGTATATGTTTAGGTGACACCACAAACAATGTCGCCGAGTACAGTGCAGTTATTGAGTAGCTTCGTGACGCCCTATCATTTGGTATCTCTTGTCTCTCTCGTCTCCGGGTCTATTCAGACGCTCAGTTGGTTGTGTCTCAGTTAAATAGAGTCTACCGTGTTCATGATCCAACTTTACACTGACGATTCCTTAGGGTACGTCTCTTAGAATGAAGCTTTGATTATATTACATATTTTCATGTTCCTAGGAGATTAAACCAACTTACATATACTCTAGCTAATCACATTTTAGACTGGCATCTCGCACACATATAAAAAGACATACACATAAAACATGTAGATACATTTTTAAAGGAAAATATGATCCATAAGACACAAAAAGACATAAAAATCCATATATAATATCATAATCACTAGAGTACATAGGTGGATGCAAGCGCCTCAAAAAATATGACCAGTAACGAGTCATGGAGCTTATGCCCTCAAAAAATATATACAAGTGGAGCTATCAAACTCTAGACTAACTAAGGTCAAGGCCTGTGGCCCCTGTTGTAATAATCAACAGCATTTTCCAAACACTGAAACAGTCGAACCCACGTTCATGGTGGCCCCACTACATGAGGATGCATAGATGGTAGCATATCCTCAATCTCTGCCATGGGGATGGTGCGAGTGAGGGAGGTAAAATTTTGCTCAACTCGTCTCAAAACCCTCTCAACTTCACCAGCTGGAAGCTCTCCTGCTACTACTGGTCCCCTTACGGCGATAGGTGTGACGTCTGGCCGAGGACGACGCTTGTTCCTTGCATAATCTGCAGGTCGCAAGGGTCCCACATCTGCACACTATAGACACATATATGTCAAAAACTTTGGTATAAAAAATGATATATAAAAAAAAACAACATAAAAACTATATATGTTTCACAAGAAAAAATGATGCAAACTTACCCATCTCACCTCGCTCCTCGCCTGGAGGTACAACGACCTCAAGATCTCTCGAGAAATCAATCCCAGCATATGGATAATTCTCTAGGGCTGGGATCTGCGACAACCAAGCAAAGAAGTCATCGTCAAAAGACTCATTGGTCCTTCCACCACCCTATCGTGGCAACAACACTGCCCATCTACAAACCAAAGGAAGAGAGGCCTAATCTCCTCGTACCACCACTTGAGGACTGAAACTAGGAACTCTTTCAAAGAAGAAAGAGCATAGAATCGCCCTGAACCCGAAGTTCCTCTGCATCTACAATCGGAAATATGTCAACTGCCTCTTCATACAATCCAGCAGTGTAGTGCTCCAGTCAAATATCTGTGCATTTAAGCACTGAATTGCACAGTTCATATGTGCACGGGACGCCTGATGTAGAGCCGTAGAACCAGCCATCCACCCAATAAGCAACACAATCACCCGCAGTGATAAATCGATGATCCTGCTTATTGGCACCTGCGAGCTCGATCGGTCTGTACCCGCCTCACAATGAAGTCCTATCAGTTATGATATATTGTGAGGCCCAACAGGAAATGTCCAGAAATTGACTGGCTCCCCTCTTCTAGAGAGGCCAGTCAAAAAGTATATATCCTCTGTAGTGGACACCAGTGACTGCCCCTCTAACATGAAAAAATTTGCATCAGGGTGCCAATATTCAACCAAGGCATTCAGTAGCCTAGGTTGTGCTCTCATGAAAGGACACAAAAAGAACTTGAGCAAGCAGCATTACATTAACACTGCCACAGCGTTAAGGTCTTCCCCAATTAGTGCACTAATATCTTCGTGCTCTCGTTCTCTCCATTGCACATACATCTTGCACATGGGCAAATTTTTAGAGGGTTATTCCTTGCTTTTTAAACTTTTTTTGCACTCATTGGAGGGTCCACGAGGGTTGTTGTGGTGACAGTCACATGTACACGCGCTCTGACATTAGACAGAGCGAATGTACACGCGGGTTGTCATAAGACACCCCACGTGGACCTAGGGCCGACCTTTTAGAGGTTGACGCCCCCCAAAAAAACCAAATTAAATGCATATATAAAGAATTAAAAGGCAAAAGGAGGTAGTTTATACTTACTTGGTCCAGACAGATGGTCGTTTCGTCCACTGTAGCTCCCAGAATCACCACTTTTACCAAAGGGGGTTTTTTGTGCCAGAGTTAATTTCCAAATCAGTAATGGTGATAATGAGCTGCCAACTTCTATTTATAGATTTTTTGGCCCTTTTTTGTCACTTTTTTGGCCCCCCTTATCATTTTCTCTAAATTGAAAACCATTTAGAGTGATTCAGGAGTTTCTATGGAAAGTTACATTCAGGTATCAAGACATTTTTTGGAGTTTTGGTTCACTTTAACGGTCCGTGGAAAAAACCTCAGATGGTCAACTTGAGCATATAAGTTAGGTTTCCACCCCTACTTTTGTATCTCGTTGTCTTTATCCCTTTGCCATAAGATCAATCCCATCATGTTGCGACACGGAACCATCATTATTGCTTTAGAAGTGTCGTGATTTTGTGGTAGAGCTTACCAGAACATGGATGCCCTAGGTAGATCCTGGTTGCATTATGGTGTCCATGTTGTCACTAATGACTGTAGGCTCGGGAGTCCTTTTAGTTTTGCTTGATTACAAGTTTGAGCCTCATTTGCATGACTCTTGACCTCACCCACGGTACTCCCAAAACATACCGGGTCTTCTTTTAAGCCCTTTTCAGACCCTCTAAACATGAAAAGATTGTCGAGCGATCTTGTGGCCTTTCATGCTCGTTAAACTGAAATTTGAAGTCACGTCTATCTGGTGGTAGTTTACCCCTTTTCGGTCCATATGGTCAACTTTACGAACAAAGGTATGCTCTAGAGGCTTCGCATCCCTAGAAGAGTACCCCTAGGTATAATTTTACCCCTTTTTCGGACCTGAGGGACTAAATTTATGAAAAAGGAACCCCCACGGAGTCCACAGTTAAGCTCTTTTTAGACTCTCTAAAATTGAAAATATCATCGACTGACCTTATTCTTTCACACTCGTTAAAATGGTCCAGAAGAACATTCCTAGGGGAGTCCATAGTTAAGCTTTTTTCAGACTCCTTAAAAATGAAAAATGGTCGAGTGATCTTGTCTTTATCACACTCGTTAAAATGGTTTTGAATAGACGTCTTGTCGGTGCTAGTTTACCCCTTTTTCAAACCGACTAGAATACCTTTGAAAAAGGTACCCCATTGGAGTCTCCTTTTACATTTTTCAAACTCTCTAAATATGAAAAACCACTGAGCTTACCTTCTCTGGGCTCGTTAAATTTACATCGAAGGATGTTACCATTGTGTTTTTTGTTAACCGTGTTTTCATACCTGCGTCTTGGTCTAATGCCAGCTCCATGTTGCTCTCAACTAAACCATCTGAAGCATGCCTTATACGAAAGCCCTGTAGCACTTTGCCTCTGCCTCTTGACACCTTTGGCCCCAGGAGGGATTTTTCCCGAGTGTCCTTACTTTGAACATCAGTCTTGTCCTTGCGCCTCAAACTTGTATGTTTTCAACACTCATCCCTCCTTTGTAACGTAACATTCTTTTATTCTTTTTCAAGCCTTCCAAAATTATTGAAAAAGACAAAAAAAAATCAAATATACCACAAAAAGAGGAAGGGAAAAGTATTTTCTTTTTATTGGCAGCACAATGAGTCGCCCTTGGAAAAAGCACATCCTTTTGTTTGTTCGTCAAGCCTGGGTTTTAATATGACCTTAGGAAGTTGTTCTCGCTACATTGAGTTGTTTCCTCCTCCGTTTGGTTACTCTTCCAAACATATGGAGAGTTTGTGTTGCCTCCTTCCTCGTGAACTTATGTTAATACCATGTTGCCTGAGTCTCATCATTTGTCATGCTATTGTCCAAGGGAATTTTTTACCAAGCCTGAGTCGGCCCCTCTGCAGTTTGTCTCTTACCCTCATGCCCGGCCATCCTCAAAGTCCAATCAAGTCTTTGTTCAAAACCAATGAAGCCTTCAATCTGATCATCAACATTCTCTAGTCCATGACCGACGAGCCGTCGAAGACCTCTGGGTAGTGAAGTTGTACACTCATATTACACTCCTACCCAAGTTTTGAAGATTTTGAAGTTGTTGCTCGAGCTTTGAAGACCTCATCTCTAGCCAGCATGCCTTGTCACCTTCTAGAAGATGGATACTCTACATGTATATATTTTTTATTTCGAGATGTAGCTTCGTTGTGTATTACTCGCGGCTACACTTTATATAGCTATATGACATGGATCTACAGTGCATTTGATTGGTGGCCATGATTTTATTTCATCTCCAGCATGGGTATGCCCGCCTCGGTGAGACAATTATTATTTTGTAGACGAAAACTCCCGATTTTTGGTCCCTGGGCTCACTTGTTCGGAACTTTGGTGAATATTGTTAATGTATTTCAGCCATTAGATGCTCTTCTGACCTCACACATTAGGGGGAATCTGTTATAACCCTAATTTTATTCAGACATGCTTACCTGGCCTTAGGCCATCTCAGATTCCTTCTTTTCCAAAACACTACTGAACAACTCTTCTTAAAAAACCCTTTTATAAATCCCCACATGCCCTGCTCCATTACTGCACGTGTGTGCCTACAAAAGCACGGAAAAAGGAAAGTTGTTGATGGAACACACAACTTTGGGTAACTTAACTAAACCTTTTGGCCATGCATGGTTGGTCATTCGACCAAATACCTAGCTCCTTCTAACCTATAAAAGAAGGGGTAGGGGTCCCATTTGCAAGGAGGAAAATCATAGTAAAGAAACTATACCCAATTAAGCATTCCCTTTGTCCCAACCTTTAGCCATCCTTGTACAAAGAGAAGTATAGATCAACGCAGTTGGAAGACAGTGAAAGAAGAGCCCAGGACCAAGATCCAGGAGCAATAGCCGACTTTATCATTATAAGGTATCATAGTGAAGTTAATAAAAGAATTGTTTTTCTCGTCCCACCATATGAGATTGTCATTATTTGGATATTGATTGCTCCATTGATTAAATCTCTAACCCATTAGTTCATAGATCAAATGCATGTGGAGTTCTTTGTTTTTCTTTTGTGAATGTAGGTCAGCATTGGGAGGAGAGTTGCAGTCAAAGAACTTAATCTCTTGAGCCTTGTATTTATATATGAGTAATGGGGGTTTAGGTAGGGGATGATGGTAAAAAGTAAGAATCTTTAGGTCATTTCTGCATGCATGATAAAACCCTTAGTGCTAGTCCATAGAAGGGATTTCCCACCCACAACACTAGGTGTCATTCTTGTTGACAAGAACTGGACGATTTCTGCGAAGTGGTCATCAATCTTTCTAATGGCTAGCAGTTGTGCATCGGGCAGTGCATCCTCCAAACTAGTCGGCTCTTCGCCATGTTCCAACCTTGACAAGTGGTCAAGGCCTTTGTTCTTTCTTCCTGGCTTTACTATGATCTCAAATTCATATTCCTGAAATAGAAGAAGCCATATGCATATTCTCCCCCCCAACACTGGCTTGTTGACTAGGTATTTCAGTGCAGAGTGATTAGTAAACATTTTAAAGTGCCCTCCCAACAAGTAGTGGCAGAATTTCTACAGCGCATACACCATGGCTAACCCTTCTTGCTCAGTAGTGGTGTAGTTGATCTTTGCAGTTGATAGCTTCCTGCTAGAAAAAGCTAATGGATGATCAATATCTCCTTCACCAGGTTGTGCTAACACTGCTCCTAAGGAAATGGAAGATGCATCGACATGTACGTGAAATTCATTGCTTCAATCTGGAAAGACCAGAATAGGCGCAGTAACCATTCTCTGTTTCAGTGTGTCGAAGCTCTGTTGGATTTCTTCTGTCCAACTGAACTGACAATATTTCTTCAAAATCTTCTCCATGGGTGTTGTAATCTAGGCATATCCCTTAATGAACTTCTTGTAGTATCATGTGTGTCCCAGCATAGTGCGGAGCTATTTGACTGAAGTTGGAGGGGGTAGATCCACTATAAATGAAATTTTAGATGGATCTACCAGCAATTCTTGCTTGCATACAATATGGCCTAACAACACTCCAAATGGTGAGAATAAGATACACTTATTCAGGTTTAAGGAAATTTGACACTGCCTACATTTGTCCAACATTAGCCTTAGACATTCAATACGATTTTTCAATAAGCTAAAAATAGTCCAATCATCAAAATATGCTTCTAGAAATTTATGCAAGAACTCCTTGAATGCTTCGACCACCACCCTGGAGAAGATAGTTGGGGCATTCTTCAATCCAAATGGCATCACTGTATACTGATAGGACCCCCATTCTGTTGCAAATGTGGTATGGTTGCGATCTTCCTTGGCAATCCAAATCTGATGGTATCCTGAAAATCCATCTGTAAAAGAATATACTTCCTGGCCTCCCACATTAGCTAACACTTCTTCAGTAAATGGCGTAGGGAACGGATCATGCAAACAAGCATCATTCAGCTTCCTTAGATCTACATAAATCATGATCTCTCCTGTCTTTTTGTCCTGTACCACCATAGGGATAATCCACTATGACTCTTCCACAGGTTCTATAATCCCTGCTTCCAGCATTCTGTCGAGCTCAATCTTCACTTTCTCCTTATATTTAGGGTTCAATCTATAGGGTCTCTATTTAACTAGTCTTGCATCTGGTTTCAGATGGATCCACGTCTCTCCCATAAGCCCTTTAATTCCTTTCATATAAGTGAACTTGGTTGGAAACAAGTCCTGATTCTCGTGCAATAGTTCTATGATCTTGTCAATGGTAGCAACTTCCCAATAATCTCCAACATTAGCAAGCTTTGGGGTCTGTTCTGTTCCAATATTGACCTTCTTAATCTTGATTGGATGTCCAATGAATGTTAACTTGACTCCTGGTCCTTCCATATCTCTCTGACCTTCTATTTCTGTGATGTTCACCTTCCTTGGATCATCATCTTCATCAACATTGATGTTGTAACAGCCTTGTAGTTTCTAGATAGGCGTAGTCCATTCGTCCTCTTCTTGTTCCAAAGGAAGGCTAGATGCCTCCTCTAATACTTTTTGTCTCACAATCTGTAATGCTTGATCTACTGAGGGAATTGACTTTCAAATAAGAAGGTGGTTATAAAATTCTGAGTCATACCTTTCCAATCTATAGTGATGAGGCACAACTCTGCTTGAAGGTACCCGTTGATAGGTGTTGTGTTCAGTGTGTTGATGAATTTGTGTACCCATTGTTCTTGAGGAATGTTGCTCCAAGATTTCTCGTAGCTTTGCACATGGTCCTTTGGGCAGCTTCGACCTGTGTATCGAACTTCGCAGCCTTCCACTTGTGTTGAGAATCATGTTGTCATCAAGGTACGACATTGTACCCAGTCTGCAATGTTGTTTTTGTGTGTCCCCCACCATCTTGCTGGGGTTGCTTTCAGGGCCTCATCCATCGCCAACAATCTTTGTTGCATTGGTACACTTTCTTCAAAGTCCGACAAGAAGGTTTCTAAAGGATTTAGACCATCAAAGGTGGGTAAGTTACTCACTGTTATGTCGATCGAGCGAACTTCTCTGGTTAATCTAGCACATCTTATTGTAGATACTTCGTACATCTTATTATGCCAGTTCTCCAGTGCTTCTTCTAAGTCTGATGAACATACGTTGTCACTTCGCCAGCTTAAGTTTCCATCAGTCATAGGATTAATTTAATCATGTTGTTTGGCTGTTAATTTGTATATGTTTTCCAGATCATATGTGTGGTCTTCTTCTCTGATAGGTTATGTGTATCGTTGACCTTCATCTGGATCTAAAGCTCCAATGAACCTAAGGCCATCTCTTTCAAAATTCATATGTCTTTTCTTTATATCAACCACAGTGGAGTTATTGAAAGCCCAATCAATTCCTAACAATGCAGGGTAAGGACATTTGTCATCAACTATCTCAATTACCTCAAAATCTGCAAACGTTCTTACTCCATCGATGTCCATAGGGAAATGTTCCAATCTGCCAAAGGGGTTGACAGCTTGCTAATTAGCCATCCTGAGCCTGATAGGGGAATATATCAACTTCAATTTTCCCATCAGTGCCCAAGTTTGCTTCGTCATGACATTGACCTCCGACCCTAAGTCGAGGACCACATAGTCTATATCATATTCACCTATTTGAGCATTCAAGTGTAATTCCTTGTTTGTCCTTCTCTTCTTAGCGATCTGGTGTACTGCCTTGTTCAGTAAGGGGTCTATCTTTCCTAGTTCATACTATCTTATTAAACTTTGTAGCTCTTGTACATCGCTTTCATCCTGAATCAACTTAATACAAGTATATAGAAATTCCATGAGCTTGCTTATCTCTTTTCCTTCTCTTGGCGAAGCAGACTGATCAAATTCCTGAGGCATTCCATATTCTCTTACTTATGGTTGTGTCTTTGATGAAGAGCCTTGATCTGCTTTGAACTCTTTTCTTTCCTCCTCAAATATTTGTCTTTCTTTCTTTGCATCAAAGGTTTAGGTCTTCTCTGCAGCTTTCCTGATTCTTGAGTCTTCTATAGTATTTCTTTGAATCAATCTGTCTTCTCCTGTAATAATGCCTCCTCTAGTGATATATCAATGACTCTAGGATATTCTCCACAAGGTTCAACATATATCAATTGTACTTGCGGGTTCTGTTGAGGTCCTTGTCTTTCCTGAAGCTTAGCCAACAATGTTGGACGTTCCTCGATAACATGCTCAAAGGAGTTGCAGTAGTTGCAAGTGGTACAAGGGTTATGACAGTCCCTTGCAAGGTGTCATGGTTGTACGTAGTTATAACTGATTATCTGTCCTCGACCCCGACCCATACCTCCTCCTCGTCCTCGTCCTCTAAATCCACCGTGAGGATTGAAGTTCCCTCTCTCAGGGGAGCTATACTGCATAGTGTTTCCTTCTTGTTGTACTTCACCTTGAATTTTGTATATATATCTCAACCTTTCATGCATGATATCGTAAGCCCTACAATCTCTATCATCATGTCCCACGAAATTACAAAATGTGCAATACAAGTTTGTAGGAGTTTGAACGTACTTTTGCATGTAATATCACTCACCGGGGTGGTGTCTATTTCGGCATACCTCGCACTAGGGTAAGGTGACTTGCTTCAAAGGACTCGGAGCTCCAGAGGCCAAGTATTCATGGAATAGGGGATAGTGTTCCTTGTCATGGCCCTCTGATCTACATATGACACACCAGATGTCTTCTCTTTTATATTTTCCCTTATCCTTTTTCATTTCTTCGACCTACAGAGACAAACTAGTTAGCTGACTCAAGATCTGGCTCATACCTGATCTGGATTCTCCCATAGGAGTTGATTCTAGCTTCATGGTGATCTCCAACACCTCAGCCTATGAAGCAATCTTTTGTTGCATCAAAGGAACTCTGATGTGTGGTAAGAGAGCAACGATGAACCATTCTTTGTTCTGTTCATCTAGGATCTGAAAAGTCAATCAGCCTATTAAAGTCTTGAATCTATGATCAAATTCCCAAACAGGTTGGGCTACCTTATGCTTGATCTCTTTTAGCTCTGTAATACATTGTGACTCTGATTTGGGTTTCTTGAACTCTGCAATCAATGCATTCTTGATCTCATTCAACGGCTTAGGCTGTGCAAGTCCTTGGACAAGCTTCATGTACCAACTCAGTGTATGGTCCCTTAGGGTAGTGCAAAACTGGGTTCTTTTAACAGCCTCGTCGATGACATTCTGAATATTCCATATAGCTTCACATAGGAACCAATGTTGATAAGGGTCTTCAGACCCATCTCCCCTAAATATAGGGAGTCTCATCTCATCTTCCATAGAGTTTCCTAGGTTTCCTATCTGAGTATATGTTGAACTACTAGTAATAGTACTCTTAGGACTCTTATGACTCTGACTATGCTGATTGCTTAGTGCTAATAAATCAACAGGAGGGAGAATAGTAGTTACTTCAATGGTTTGCATAGTTTCTAAAGTCTCTGGCTCATCCTGGCGAAGCTCTTCAACTTCCCCTTCCTCTGTCCCAGCAGGTTTTGAATGCTCCTCGTCTGTCAAGTCTGCCTCTTTATCCACTGTATAAACCTTCGTCTCTGTAGTTCTGCTTGAACAGGTTCGCAAGATGCACTTCTCTGAACGCTTTTTCATTGTGCGTATGTCCAACCTCTGTGTCGTTGTCACTCTTTGAATTCTTAAACATTAGATTTTTCAAATCTAACCAATTTATTGTATCTTCAAGATGTTTTTCTCATGAAATAGCATCTTGATTCTCAACTTCAGAAAGTGTAAAAATTTTCCTCTGGGTCCCTTGAAGAAATATCTCTCGGCTTGGCTATATGACTCTACTTTGTCAATAACAAACTCGGTGATGTACCCTCTAATGGTGCTATCAAACCAGTGATCTACTACTCGTGATACTGCGTTATCAACTCTCTTGACCTTCTTGATTAGCGTCGACGTCCAAACTACAGGAGGTCTAGGTATGATCTCAAACTGGGTATTTGCTAACCTAGCTAACCACTCATATAGCTCCTAATGGATTCCTCCAAAGAATTTCTCGTGGATATCGGTAAAGATATATCTTCCTAACCAATCTTCTGTACTCGAATTAGGGTTTTTATTATGGGCTACAGCGAAGTCCTTTTCTTGATCCTCTATGCACTTTTGAATCTTTGTCTTTGATGGGAACCGCCTTGACATTCCCTCAAGAAGATTCATGTCCCAGCAACAGAACCATTTGTTGGCATAGGGGCAAACCCAGGGTTCAACTCCAAGAGTGCACCAACAAGCCCTAACTACTGACCCTTTCGGCTACACCTGTGAAGCAGATGCAGTCTCACCCGAAGAAACTATGGGGGGGTTGCAGGACAGAAATGTCTACAACCAAGGGACATATCATGTGGATCCAAAACTAGAACAATACAAAATGCATATATCACTTATTAGATTAGATCTATTCCACACATATTATCATATCTACCACAGTAATGCAATAATAGTGTATCAAATGACAAGAACAGAGTATCAATCACACATAACACAAAATATACGTGGTTCACCCTCTCTCTAGGGCTACTTTTACAGAACTGTGCTTTATAATATATTAAGATGAAGCATACAGTTCTGATCTACACCCTTAGCCAACAGATTTTCTCTCTTCTTCTCTTGATCTCTCCCCTCCCTGCGCACCCAGCTGCAGAGTTGATATTCGCACCCAGTTGAAGATCTTACAATACCTGAAGGCACTCGTACTCAGCTCTTCTCTCTCTCACAACAATAATCACTCAGGTCAAAATAGTACAACTAGATCACACAAAGTTGAACCTAAACTAACCCTCTTCCCTCATATAGGTTCTTATTTATACATTACATTCACTCACTGACATCCTTAGGTCAAAACCTAGGTGTTTAAAACCCTAGATACCAAAACCCTAGATGTCTAAAACCCTAGGTCAACTTGACCTGCATTTTCAAGGCTTCACCAGCCTGTCTTTCCTTCCTTCTAGCGTTGTGCTCCAAAGCATATAACGGTGGCTTTTTCCACTTGTTGAGTCATCCACTATCCTTCTTCCTTGCTGACCTACCATCCTTAATATCCTCGTCCAACAACTTGCTTTCTTGGGCTTCACTCCGTCTTTTTTTCTCTTTTTCTCACTTCAACCCGGTAACAGTCACTGTGTCTTCCGCGAAGTTCTCATTTTTTCCTTTTCTCCCTTGTTCTTTGCTTGCTTTCTCTAACCAAGGGCCAACACAGGGTGTTTGGTACAGGTTGGTGCATGGTTTATGCATTTGTTTATGGTATAGGTTGAGTTACAGGTTGATGAATGGTTTAGGTTATTAGTACTGGTTATTTGCTGCAGGTTGATTGGTACATGTTTACAGCAGTATATCTCACAGTGATAGTGTCACAGTGGCTCCATCATTCTACTTATACGTCAGGGTGGTTGGACGGGGCAAGGACAGGTGGTTGTAGCCACCTTCTGGTTGTAACCGGAGAACATAGGGGGGTGCAGCCTCCTTCTGGTTATAGCCATAGAATTGGGGAGTTGGAGATTCCCTTAGGTTGTATACTAAGAAACTAGGGGGTTGGAGCCTCCTTCCATGTTACAGCTAGAAAACAAAGGAAGTTGGTGCTTCCAATGAATGTAATTCTTCAAGGTAATTCTTCAAGACATATAAGAAAAATCATTATGTGGTTTTCTTCTGCTTTGGGTTTCCACATAAAACACGGGTGTACTATGTATGTGAATCATTATTCATTTTTTCATTGATTATTTACTCTGTAGTTATTGGATAATAATGATACATTTATATAACACTTGGATTATATGGTTAAAAAGGATTAAATTGCTCTATTACTGATTCACCCCCACTCTCGGTAATCCAACATTCTGGTCCAACCTCGGGTCATTATTGGACACCAAGCTCGCCAAATCCACCACCTTCCACCCCCAAACCGATGGACACACAGAGGTCGTCAACATAATGATCGTGCATATCTTGCACATGTACAACTCCAAACATCTGCAGACATGGGATGAGAGTCTCCCCTATGTTCAACACAGCTACAACGGATCCCTTCATAGCTCTACTAGCCACAGACCCTTTTAGGTGGAGTTGGGATTTCAACCATTGGGTCCCATTTATGTCGCACTACCCCTTGTATCCACATAGGTATAATCATCCCATGCTCACTATGAAGCCGAAAAAGCCACCAATTTTACTAAACTAATTCAACACATTCGATGACATGTCCATGATATTTTATAGAAAGTCAATGCTAAGTACAAACAACACCATGATCAACACCGAGTGTCGCACAAGTTTCGGGTGGGAGACAAGGTCTAGTTGCATTTGCAGAAAGAGCACCTTACAATACCCAATCTAAATATTCGTCCACTTTTTTATGGACCTCACGCCATCACCAAGGATGTGGGTGAAAATTCTTTTGAGATTAGTATTCCCCCCTTTCTTGGCCTGCACCCTGTGTTCAATGTGGACCTCCTTCGGCCATACTTCACAACATTATTAGATACATCATAGATCGTAGAGAATTTGACACCAAGATAACTCAACCCTCAATGCATGGAACATGTAGCCATTGATCATATTAGGGACACATAGATTAAGGGCACTCAACAACAGAGGATCCAACTTTATTGGGTTGTCAAAGCATGGTATCTTCTGCACCAAGGCAAGGAGCTCACCTGGGGCCAAGTTCAAAAAAAGGTTTCCCTATATGATGGGGGCACTCAACGCAATGGAGACCATTGCTTCCTAAGGGGGGAGGACTGATCCAGGTGGATATCGATGGCCACCCACCTATTCCGCTGGCTCAAAGAACAGTTTTCATTTTGGCAGTTGTTTCCTAGTTTTTCAGATCCTAAACTTTTGGGGTCGTTTTGAGGCCCTAAACAATGTTTTTTGGGCATAACACAATCACACTCTAGGCTTTAGCCAGAGTGTGATGGAAACATGTGTAGTACTCGGATAGTTCTTTCCAATGAGTTATTGTGCACCTAAAACGAATATCTATGCAAAAGTTACCACCCCAAGAAGTTGATGTACCAGCTTACCCCATTGAGGCCCACATGTATTTTGGCGCTTCATCTCCTAGGGTTAGGTTTTTGGATGTTTAGGGTTTTTTCATTTATGCCTTATGTTAAAAATTCCTTTGGAGCCTCATTGTAACCATATTCTTGTGAATGAGTGTAGTCGTCACATCTCTTCTCAGACATAATCTACCACCATTCGAGCAAGTTTGTTTCAGTCTGCATTTTTATAGTTTTAGCATATTATGTTTATTAATATAAGTCAAGTTTTATTGTATCTCTATGTATTTCTTTGCTATACATGTGTATTCCATTTTGTTCCATTTATAAATCCGGATCAATATTCCCTAAGTTGAATCAAAATCCACCTAGATAATATAACCATCGAGTGATGAATATATCATAGGTTGAATAAAAATATTCCTAGATAATAGATCCATTTAGAGAGAAAGCAGTGCATCTACTTGGATTTTGCCTCAAATATATGGATCTATCTATATTTGTCTAATAATATATATGCTTAAATAAATAAATGGTGCATCTTCTTGGATTTTTCCTCAGATATATGGATCTGTCTATATTTTTTTTCCTTATAACTGGTTCAAAATCCACCCAGATAATAGATCCTCCTCAAAGAAAGAACTAATGCAACTGCCTAGATTTTGCCTCAGATATATGAATTTGTCTAAATATTTTTTCCTCAAACTAGATCAAAATATGCCCATATCCATACATTAAACTAAGGTCAAGGGTTAAAAACATATAGAGTGGCTATAACTGCACTGAGTCCACAATAGTATCATTTAGCTATTGAATCCATTTTTTTCATTTTCATTAGAAGATACTTAATATTTTACTTTTGTAAAACAACATGGTATCAAAGCATATATGTGTCAATTCAGTCTATCCTAGATAGTTGTGAGAAGGAGTGTTATCCTCTTGACCCATATTTAATTCACACAAGCAACATGTTGAGGTCTTAATGAGCATATTGTTGCAATGGAATTGATCCTTATTTTGACAAAGCCTCAAGCTTTTGAATAATCTGATTTACCCTAGGTACCATCCTCAAAATGAAGGAAATTTACCTTTAAGATTTCCCAAGATGTGCATTTCATGGAAACAATCAAATAATATCTATGGAAACATTAGAGATAAGTATATCTCATAATACACCACGGTATCAAAGAATATATATGAATGCATTAGAGATAAATATATATCATGGTTTTATGAGTTTGTGTACCAAAAATTATTTGTAGTCATTAGATATTGGAGTGAAGTTTTAAAACTTGTGCATATATTATGAAGGTTTAATGGAAATGCCATATTGTGCGATACAATTTTTATTTTGGGTGCAGTTGGTGATTGTTGTAGTGAGAAACCCATATGAATTGAGATTTAGAAGGTTGATATTTTAAAATGGCGATTTAGTGAACATAGCAAGATGCCATCATAAGATCATACTTGTGGTAATTTTGAAAACTAATTATCTTATTCTTAATCGCCTATTTGACAAAAAATGGAATTCCCACACAAGACAAACACCTTAAGCAAATGCTCACACAAATAGATCAAAGATCATAACACCAGTGTTTTTACATGGTTAAAATCCCAGAAAAGGGAAACAGTACATGGCCCCAGCCAATGTGGCCACTCAAGGAAATATATTAATGCAAAAGAAAATTATTTGAAGATTTTGTCAAAATCGATTGTCAATAAATGACCCTCCATGCTCTTTAAATAGAGATCATGGACCAATCAAGTGTTAATCCATGGATAAATATAGCCACTAAGATCAAGGAGAATATGATATGTCGAATCAATCTATGTCTAGAACATATAGTGACCTTCAAATTACATAACTACAAATGCATAATAATTCACACTAAAGAAACACGCTTTTACCTAAAGACACATCATACCAAGTTTAACTTAACTAATTCCTAAGTGTCTAAATATCC
>CBVK0101428778.1:0-26794 GCA_900067695.1 Picea abies
ACTCAAATTTTTTGTCATTATAGTTAGGCTTAAGGGGGGGTGTTGGAGCATAACCCTAACTTACATTAGTTTATACCTAGCTTAGACTCCTAGATCTTGGTTAATACATTCCATCACACTTTATTTCACCTAATTTGGCCACATGAAGAAGAAGGGCGCCTCATCCCTAGATTTTAGGGAAAACTGCTATTTTTAGATCAAGACTCAACTCTCGGTTCTTGATTTTCTTGATATTCTTGATTTATTCTTGATTTATTCCAACTCCCCCATGCAAAAACTCATCCATTATTGGGGAATGTGCACTTCCTCTTTGAGTGAGAGATTTATTCCTTAATTAATGATTTTTTCCTTTACTATTATTAGTAACTACTATTTCGGGTCAGTTAAGTGAGTTGGAATAGCTTCTCTTGTCAGTTAAGTGAGATTAAGTGAGTTGATGCGCACCACTTGACTCTTGTGGGAATTAATGAGTGTGTGACATGTGTATTTAGTGGTCTAGGTCGAACTATGTGGTCTCCCTTAGCCTATGACACCTATTTTAGCTTTTTCTAGCTTTTTTGACTAGAATTTCTATGTTGGAAATTCTATATATTCACCTCCTCTCTTCTTTTTGAGGTTGGTTGCTCATGTATATTCATTTTTGATTAATATAATTCTCTGATTTATGGAGAAAAAACTTTCTCTCATCTCTTTAATATCAGCAAATTGTATGTGTTCAATTTAACTAGAATTCTAGATCTATCGGGGTTTCTGCAGGAATTCTACAAGTTGCAGGTGAGGATAAAGTATCTGAGATCAAGCTAAAATATGAAAACATCAGTGCTCCAGACAAAGTGAAATTCCATAGGATTACCAGTGACATGTTGTATTCATATTACTTGGGTCTAAGCCTGAAGAATTCAAAGATGTCAACTTATGCAATTAAGTTGGAATGGCAGTTGAGGCAAGAAAAAGCATCCAACAGAGCTTGGAAAAATCATATCAAGAGGATAGAATCTGAAGGTCCTCAGGGAGTGAAATCCTCCTTAGAAGAAAAATAAAAGTTGATCCAAAGGTTGAAGAAGAAACTAAAAACGTCTTCCACAGAGCATCCACAAACAATAGAACTGGTTTCTTTAGAACAGGAGAAGGAGGCATTTCGACAAGAGGCATTGAACTACAAGGCCAAGGTATTACAGCTAAAGCAAGAAAAAGTGAATTGGTCACAAGGGAAGACATAATTACCAAACATGGTTGTAGTTTTACATTCTACTGTAGAAGTTGGGCCAAGCACTAAAGGACTTGTCCAAGCTATGTCACAAGTTAGCCTGAAGGTGGGAGAAATCAAAGGTCTAAATGGAGATATAAAGAAATTGAAGCAAGAAATGAAAAAAAAATAGATGAGAGGATGGATCAGTTCCAAAAGGAGAATCAAGCTTTGCAGGAAAGAGTAGACAAGATGAAAATAAGGTTAAGAGGCAAAGGACTGTTGCATGGAGCCAAAAACATCATTTGGGATTCTATTATTGTTGAATATTCCAAGTTGATGGTGTACTTGAACTTAATCAATGACAAAGATAGTATGGCCATCACAACCAGAAGCAGGTGCACTATTGTAAATGAGACCCTAGCAAAGAAACCATTAGAGTGGGTGCAAAATGCCATAAACCTGCTAAATTCCATCCCCATTGTAGAACTTCAGACCATTGGGGTCAAAGATAGGACTACATTGATCATATGGGCCAGGAGGTTAATTTCCAAGCATAACCTGCTAAAATTAGTCCAAACCAAGGCCATACAAATGGAGCAAAGTATACAAGAATTCAAGGATTTGTTTGAAGATTTGTTCATCAAAGGCCTCCCACCATTTTAGGATGGAAAAGGAAAATTGTATGATCAGGAGGAACACAAATCTCTCCTCGCCCAATGCAGAATGGATCACTCCAAGTTTGAAAGCCTATAGGAAAACTTGAAAGGAGCAACCTTGGTGGAATATTTGATCACATATTTTGAGATCTTGAATCATTTCAAGACAGTGAAGATAAGACTGTCAGTCATGACGTATACCTCTTGCATTGACTTGGAGATCCTAATCAAAGAAATGATGGACTACGATATCCCTTCCGACTTGCAGTGGAAGGAGATAGTGCAACTGGGTAAAACAAAGTGCAGTTTTCCAGGAACCAGCAGATAATGCCCAAATGTCACCAAAATGGAAGATTAGACAGATGACCAAAATAGGACAAATGGAAAAGGTATAAGATAAAGAGTCAGAGGAATCGACAGTTGGTTCATGAAACATTTTTTTATTAATCATTGTAATCAGTTCCACACTGAAACTGTCATATGTAATTATCGTAGTCAGTTTTAGAAGCTGAAACGTTTCAGTTCAACTATTTTAATCAGTTTCTAATTGAAGGAACTCGAATTGTATAAATGTTAGAAGTTCCAAATGTATTAATGTTGGCAGAAGTGAAAGGGCACCTTTTTAGTTGTTCTGAACTCAATTGTAATTTTTTGGAGCTAAATTGAACACATATACAGAAGCTTTTGAAGTCTCTATGAAAAGATTTTAATTGTGGTGATATGAGTTTTGTCTTCTCTCCTTGTATGTATTTCCTGTGTTATTTAATTCCATTTTCACTTTCTTCTATTTAAATTGGATAGTTTAAAAGCCCAAAATTCATCTTGTGGTGCTCTCAGCTTCAACAATTTCATTAATTCTCTGATGCAGTTACTTGTTTCCTTTTTCTTCTTACACTCTACAAACTACAATTTATTACTCAGATTCATCGCCTCACTTAGCCTTTATCCTCTGGAGAGTTCTACTGGTCAATCAGTGTTTTCATTCAATATCGATGGGTTGGATTTTGATTCCATTACCTTATTATCTAGCTCCCTATACCCAAGTATCAGTTTTATTATGACCTGGAAGAGGGGGTGGAAGATATCCTTTTGGAAGAAGATACAAACCAATGGAGGATATTATCCATATGATGGTAAGGGACACCAAGATTTTATCATTAGAAACCTCCACCACAATGCTTCTCATAAGGACTATGTTTCAAATTGATTGATTAGTTACATGAGGGAATGCAACATCTTTGGGTTGGGGGGAGATGATGGGCGCCTTAAACGCCATCTTTTTCATACCCATAATTTGTCTTTTTGGCCACTTTGTCTATCATTCTAGTCATTCCTTGATCTTATTCTTGATCATAAGGATAAATTTTGCCTAAGGTATGCCTCCCCATGATTTAAGTCATTTTAAGTGATTATGCTATTGTGATTAGGATAAAACTAACACTTTTATGCTTACTCATGGGAGGGCTTGTGAGACATTGTTCTAGACAGGAAGTCATAGGTGCTACCACAGTTATTGCAACACCTACCATTCACATTTTTGCAACACCGACAAATCATATTGCTACAACACCTACCAGTCATGTTGTTGCAACACCTACTAGTCACATTACTGCAACATCGACCAGTCATGTTGTTGCAACACCTACCACTCACGTTGTTGCAACACAACACCAGCTACTAGTCATGTTGCTACAATACATACCAGTCACCTTGTTGCAACACCTACCAATCCATTTTTATAACACCTACTATCGATCATTGTTGTAACACATATTGTTGACCGTTGTCATTACACCACCACCATTAAGTCATTACACCACCACGATGAAGTTTTTACATGATTTGAAAAATCCTTAGATGTTGATTAGTTTTGAAATACATATAAACATCTACTTGATCTTCGAAATAATAATGATCATTTGATTGTTTTCGATTTACATGTGAAATTCTTATCTAACCAAATACACTTCAATGATAAATAAATTACAAATTACTAAACAAAAAATGAACAACCATGATGTAATCACATAAACAAGTTTCATAAAGGAGTTCACCCAATTTAGGCTACATCTCTGAATCCATTTCCAATAGAGACCTCTTTATTAATTCTCAAATGCTTGTGTTTTGCAATGACCTTTTTATGCATCTCTCAAACCCAAAAACAGAGTTTGACATTCTATTCCTTGCAAAAAATGGTGAAAATGAGTATAAAGTTCTTAAAATTTCATCAAGGGACCCCTTGGCGTGCTTTATGATGTAACCTCAAATCCTTATTTCCCTTGGCATGAACTTCGATATCGTACTCTTCATATTAATTAGTTTGTCCTTCTTCTTGGGCCACACACCCATTAAATAGGGCATGGGCCCCTTAACCACCATTTGAAACTATTGGGTGGCAATAAATATTTGTTAGCGGGAAGTTATAACAAGGCCCGCACCTTTTGCATATTGGTTAAGTTGTTGGTATTATTTGGTGTGATCCCCTCTGTTGTTGATGTTTGTTATCACTTATGGAATAAATTGAAATGTTTGTTAACCAAAGTTTTTAACACCCAATCATGCGGAATGTTACGGTTATATGGAATAGCATACGATCCATGGGATGGGGGATTATCCGTCGACCCCTTTCCCCGTCGAATAAACTTTTGATAAAGCTTAAATATATGTGCCAATGTATATGGTTAAGTCTCATGTGTGTGGCACATTAGCAACAAAGGTTTGTGTAAGGCTTTGGGAGGTCACAGGTTCGACCCCCATCAACTCCCATAAAATTTTAATACACATAAACCATAATTGGCCAATGGAGGTTTCCATGTTGTGGCCTCTCATTGGTTTGTCCATTCCATGTGTCAACAAACGATTATTCCACATGTATGTACGAATGCCAACACACCTTCCCAGTCAGTGTACGACCATGTCATGTGGGACCTTATGGTGTGGCCACATGATCATCATATAGTTGTACGACCATGCCACACGTCACCCTTGCAGTGGTGACGTGTGTCACCTTAACCCCTTTGACTTTGACCTTTGACCTAGTTGACTTGAACTTTGACCAGCCATATATTTTGCATACGAACTTTGTTTGAGATTATTTTTATGTTATTGGAAATCTATCGTCGAGCTCTACGCATTGATGGCATTTTCGAGAGCATTTGGGATGATTTAATTTTAAGAATTTATGAACCTTTCTTGACCTTTGTGGACCTTATGGATCCTCCTGGACCTCTATGAGAATTCTTGGATCATTCCTCCCCATTGGAAGCCTTTTGTACCACCAAAAGTTTTGATTACTTGGCAACTAAGTGACGACAGAGTTCCCTCAGCCTTTCGATCTCCATACATTGTTTTTTACTTGGTTTTACCCCTTTGAGACCAACTCAAAGATATTTCACATAACCTCACTTTAAAGTCTTGATTCTTCTATCGAAAATGACATCTTCCTATAACTCGTCCAAATATTCTGGAGAAAAATCATCAACTGTCGAAAATCAAATACTTTCATCTTCATCCATAATCATAGGAGGCTCATAAAGCTTCAAATTCTCAACATTTACCGTTGAATACATTTTCATGTAGGCTAGTAGATCTAAAAACAAGGCATTAGTACCAATATTCTCCAAGATCTTGAATGGACCATATTAGATTGGCCTTATCTTTTTACCTTCACCTTTCATTTTATCTATGCTAATATGTAACCATACTTGATCATCGACTTAAAATTGATGATCAACCTGATATTTTTCATGCCTCGTCTTATATTTTTCTTGGATTTTCTCCAATTGTCCATGTACTGCTTGATGTACTTGTTGAATTCTCTTAATGAACCTTTTAGCTTTATTTGTATCATCATGTCCATATTCATTAACTTCTTCTCCAAGATAAAATGCCATAGGTGATTTAGGAAAGTACCTGAAACATAGTTCAAAAGGAGTTTTCTGAGTGGAAGAATGCATGGCATGATTATAGGCATGTTGTACATAAGGTAATTTTTCATCCCATAACTTCGGATGCTTTTTCTAGTATCCTCAAAGTATATGTACCATTATTTTGTTTACCACTTATGTCTATCCATCTATCTGCGAATGAAAATTTGTGCTCTTCTTTAACTTATTTTCCATGAGCTCCCATAAATGACACCAAAACTTTCCCAAAAAGAGAGATTCTCGGTCTGATATAATAGATGTAGGAATTCCAAAATGAACCCATATATTAGTAAAGAACATTTATGTTGTCTGTTTAGTTGTGACATGTTTTTTGCATGGTATTGAAATACACATCTTGTTGATCTATCCATGATGACATATAGATAATCATGAATTGTCCTGGACATCAGTAAACTCCCTACAAAATCCATGGAGATACTTTCCCATGGCTGAGAAGGTACTAGAAGTGGTGTATATAACCCAAAATTTGTGTTGCTAGGCTTGCGTGTGGCACACATAACACACCCTTTTATATACTTGAAAATTGCTTCATTCATTTGAGGCCAATAACAATATCTCTACAACTAGCCAATTGTCTTACCAACCCCAAAATGACCATAAATGAGAGATGGATGAGATTCTCTTATTATATTTACTCTTTCAACCCTAGGTATACAAATCTTTCCAAGATGATATAATAAATTGTCTTGCATATAATAATCTGACTATTGATTTCCATGAGTTAATGCATCATATACCTCTTTAAAATATCCATCCTTATAATATTGTTTTGCATAGATTTCAGTAGTTAAAGGATTATACCTGAGTATTGTAGATCCATTAATCATTGGTCTTGACAACATATCTGGAACCTTGTTATGAATACATTTCTTATACTTGATTACCAAATGAAATTTTTGTAAGAAACCCATCCACCTAAAGTGTCGTGATTGTTGTAGCTTTCTCTATGACTACAAATATTGTAATGGTTGATGATTTGAATGAATTATAGTCTCCTTTTCCATTAAGTAATGCTTCCATTTCTTTACACTTTGTACCAACGCATACAATTCCTTATAATATGTTGGATAATTAATCACAGCCTATGTAAAAGTATTGGAATGATAACATATAGGTTTACCTCATTGCATCAAGACTGCTCCCATGGAATATTTGCTTGAATTGGTTTGAATCTAAAATGGATGTTGTAGATCTAGCAGAGCCAAAATTTGTGCAGTGCTTATATTTTAGTTCAATGTCTTGAAGGCTTTATGGTGCTTGCATCCCCATGTATGAGAAATTAGCAATGAATTTCCTCCAATACTATGTTTCTCCTAAGAAGATCCTAACTTTTGTGGTAGTGGTTGGCTTGGGCCATTTCACAATGACTTCTACTTTTGCAGGATCTATCTTTAGTTGACCATTCCCTAATATGTAACCCAAATATACCAGAGAAGTTTTTCCAAAATCACATTTTGACATTTTGATATATAACTTATCCTTCTTCAAGAGTTCAAAGAATTTCTTAACATGCATCATATGATCTTCCCATATTTGAGTAAAGATAAATATATCATCTAAATAGATGATTACACAATCATCTATGTAGGGTCTGAACACATCATTCATTACCCTCATAAATGTTGTTTCTGCATTGCATAACCCAAATGGCATAAATTACCATTCAAACAATCCTTGCTTGGTCTTGAAAGCAGTTTTCCATATGTCACCTTCTACTATTCTAATATGATGCTAACCACTTCTCAAGTCCAGCTTAGTCAAATAAACAACATTCTTTAATTGATCCAATAATTTATCAATTTTGGGAAGAGGATAACGATTCTTTACCGTAATATTTTTTAGGGATCAAAAATCAATACACATCCTTCATGTGCCATCTTTCTTCAGAACTAATACAATAGGAGAACCACATGGAGAGGAACTTGGTTTGATGATTCCTTTATTGAGCAACACCTGAACTTGCTTCTTAATTTTTGTATTCTCGATCAATGATGACCTATACATTCCAATATTTAGAAGAGGAGCATCCTGCTACAAATATATTTCATGTTCAACCCCCCTCTTAGGAGGAAACCCTATAGGTTCCTGAAACAACTCATCACATTTAGATATTATTTTGACCAAGTCTTGTTTATGATCATGATCACAACCTGATAAAGCATCAATTATATCTTCTTCTTTTTTATGTTTCACTATCATTAGAACAAAATATTTACTTGCGCTCATGAGTCTCTTCATTTGACCTGTGCTCACTAAAGAAACATTAGTCTTGATATGATAAGATCCGAAAATAAATCCAACCCCGTCCTTGAAAGATGATATTTATTCTCTTCATGATAGAATATAGCCTTCATGTCAAATAGATATGGACTACCCAAGACAATGCCAAAAATTTCAATAGGCACAACATCTAACTCAACCTCGTCAAAGAACTTAGTTGTAATTGCAAATTTGATCTTACACTATTTCACCACCTACAACTTAACATCTTCAGATGCCCATCCTAATGGATAAGGATTTTTATGAGGTGTCATATTGAAACCCATCTTCTTAAAAATTGCTTCAGATATTAAGTTAACTTGAGCTCCATTGTCAAATAAAGTATCTACCTTTGTATGCTTGAATATAACTCTAACATGAAAAAGATCACTTATTTTCTTTTGATCAATATCACTTTCCGATTTAGCGGATTGAACTGAAGAATTACAATTGATAGTTGATATACATGTGCTTCCTATTTCCATGATATTAGATTCATCCCCAGAATCTAACCCTAGATCCTGATGAGTTGATGCAACATTATTTTGCCTCCTTTTATCCTTGAACTTTTTTTGTCATAATTTTGGATGCATCTTCCAACACTAGGATTCCTCATGTCCCTTTTTCTTATAGTGGGAGCATGTAGGTCTTCCCTCAGCTTGCTTTATTATATTTGATTTCTTTCTCTTCCATTTACCTTTCGGTTTCTTTTCAAACTTGAATGGATTCTTATCTATGATCGCATGTTTACCCTTACTAGCCTCCATATGTGTAGCTTGTACTAACACTTTATCAATGTTGGTAGGTTTAAACATTAAAATAGTGTGACGAAGATATGAGTGCATTCCATCAATATACTTTAAAACAGTTTCATGGGTATACAATGGAATCCCCAAGGATAATTCCTTCTTTTTGAATTATTGTGTATATGCTTGAATACTCTAGCCTTTACCCTGCCTTAGATGTTTCCATTCTATTATTGTCGTTTGCGTATAATCCAGTGGATAGAATTGTTTTCTTATAGACTTAGTAAACTTATCAAAGGAAGATATTATTTAACATTTTGAACAAGATCAACTTGCATCTTACTCTCCCACCATATTAAGGTTGTGCCACTTAGTCGGAGAGTAGATTACTATATCCTTCCAGCTTCATCCATGATCTTTTGAACCCTATAATATACTTCTATTTGATTGATCCAATTGTCCAACTTCTCGACATTTAATTATCCATCATAGATCGACAATTCAAACTTGAAATCCAATTTTAATAAAGGGATATTATGATCAAACTTCTTAGAGGACTTATTTTGATGAAAATAATGTTCAATTGCCTCAGAAGAAGACGATGATGAGGATGGTGAAGGGGGCTCTGAAGGTCCACCACCTTCGCCTCCTCCTTCTCCTTTTACTGAAGATTCTCCAATTACGGGCTTTTGAATTCTTCATTGCAAATCATATATTATCTCTCTCATCGAGCGAAGTGTATACATCATTTCTTTTGGACTCATGGGAGAATATTCTCCTTCCCTTCCTTCGTAAGCCATCTTATGCTTACAATGTCTTTTTTCAATTTTAGATTTATAGCTTGCAATCTCTCCTTTACCAATTTTGAGTTTGGATCTTGTAAGTATTCACTTGAAAACACTTGTCAAACCTGCTCTGATGCCATCTTGATCAGAAAAATCCTTAGATATGATTAAGTTTTAAATACATATAAACATCTACTTGATCTTCAAAATAATAATGATCGCTTCATTGTTTGTGATTTACATGTGAAATACTTATCTAACCAAATACACTTTAATGATAAATAACTTACAAATTACTGAACACAAAATGAACAACCATGATGTAATCACATACATAAGTTTGATAACGGAGTTCACCTAATTTGGGCTATGTCTCTAAGTTCACTTCCAATAGAGACCTCTTAATTAATACTCAAATGCTTGTGTTTTACAATGACCTTTTTTTATGTTTCTCAAACCCAAAAACAAAGTGCACCATTAGATTCCTTGTGAAAAATGAGTATAAAGTTCTTAAAATTCCATCACAGGACCCCTCAACATGCTTTACAATGTAACCTCAAAGCCCATGGCCCTTGGCATGAACTTCAAAACTGTACTATGCATATTAATAAGTGTTTCCTTATTCTTGGGTCGTGCAACCATTAAATAGGGCACAAGACACTTAACCACCATCCAAAATTATTGGGTGGCAATAAATATTTGTTAGTAGGAAGTTATAACAAGGCTCGCACCTTTGGCATATTGGTTAAGTTGTTGGTATTATTTGGAGGAGGTCGCAGGTTCCATCCTCTATGATCCCCTCAGTTGTCGGTGCTTGTTATAACTTATGGCATAGCTTGAAATTTTTGTTAACCAAATTTTTTAATACCCTAATCATGCAGAATGTTACAGTTATATGGAATAGAATATGATCCAAGGGCTGGGGGTTTATCCCTTGGCCCCTTTCTCCGCCGAATAAAATTTTGATAAATATTAAATATATGTGCCAATGTATATGGTTATGTCTCATGTTCGTGGACTTAACCATAACTAATAGGTGTACCCACCACTTTTATTTGGCTCATCCTTGAGCCAAGTGCCTCATGGAGTGACTGATGTGATGGACAGAACCATCTTCATGAGATCCTAAAGGGACTCCTTGAATTGGCTATCAGACTCATTGAGGGTGTCATGAAGTTCCCAAGTGAGGTGAAAAACCTCATCTACATTTCTTTTTGTTACCTAAGGGGTTGTCAAGTCCATTGTTTTTGTCTTCTTGATCAAGGGGTTGACAACAACCTGGACATCTGTCAACTGAGTATAAAATTTTAAGGCCTTATTAGTCATAGTAGTGATTAAATTAGATATGCTTTGTTGCTTAGCCCAAATAGCATCAATATCGTTAGTTTTGGTTTCAATAGTTGTCATCGTAACTTGGCACTTGGGAGGTAGAGAAGCAAAGCTACTCTTTTGTTGTGTGACCTCAATCTCTACCGTGTGAACTTTGTTATCAATGGTACTCAATTTGGGGGGTTATGTAGATGATTCTATAAAGTGAATTTATCTTCGACCACTCCCGAAAATTCCTTAAGTCTGCATTGGTCATCCCATACAGCTTCTTTGGCCAAGGTAATCTTATTCTACAACTAAGTTTCCTCTGGGTTTTTCTGTTGGAGTGGCGAGCGAAGGGTCACAAGTTGTGACTCCAAATTTTGTAGATAGGATTTTATGATTGAGACTTTAATAGTATGGAGGAATGTCATGACCTTCTTCTACATTTTTCAATATCTACGCATATACATGTTCTTTATCCCTGGGAGGTCATTGAATGAGGTACTAATTTCGGTATGTTGAACCTTGATGTTTGCATGGGCCGCAACTTTTGTGCCATATCATTGTTGTAAGGCCTGGTAAGCATGAACCTCAAATTGATAGCGCCCACACATTTGATTTTGCATGGCAATTTCTTCTTGGTTTTGCAGTTGGAGTTGTGCATGATCCCAACCAAGTATTTGGTGTCGATCGCCCAACTCGGAAACTAGGGTTGTAATACACTCTTGTATCACTAGAGTCATAATGGGTGTTAAAGGGATGGCGGTATTATCCATATCCGTCAGAGAAAGTACTGAAGGGTCAAATTGAAGGACCCATGCGACATTACTAGAATTATTCATGGAGGTCGGTGGTCGAGTTGGAGTATCAGGTGACAACGTTGTACCTCCAAGTTGGCGACATAGATGGTTGACATTACAGGTATCCTCCAACTCAATTTGTTGTTGTAGGAGCAGTTTTATTTGGAGAGTAGTGATCAAAGTCATGACATTAGGTGCCATCTAACCTAGACATAACTGAGTGGCAACAAAAATAGTTGGACTAGTCTGTTGTATTTTATTAATGGCAAGGGTGGACCATGTCGATTGTTGCGTAGGATGGGCTGAGGGTGTCATTTTTCTTTGATTGACATCCCCTTGTTCAGGACTGGACCCAATGTTGAGATGATATACAAATGTAGAGCTTGGGTCTTAATGTTTTTTGTACAATTCCTTTTCCTTGGATCCCCCTTCGGCAGGGACCATGCATTTTTCCCTCAACCGCATAGCCTTGACCTGCTTTCGATATTGGTTTCATTTAGTGCACATTTCCAGAGTGTCCATCTCTTTTTTCGGGACTGATTGTAAATGTGTCGACCACTCCCTACTAAATTTCCTCTTCTATATTGTAGAAAGGAAGAAATGCCATTGCATCCCCTTGGTCATCATTGGGATAGATATAAATGTAATGAAAATTGCATTCAAACACAAGGTAGTTGGCATACCTTTCGATAATACTACATAGGATGCGCACTTGTGAACCAGTTTCCTGGATAAGTTGTTGGTACCATTTTTGAAAGACTTTTTCATTGGACTCTTGAACGATAGGGTCCCTATCTACATGCAATGGAAGAAATATGGGAGTTTCAAATACAAGGCCACTCCTAGAAACATGTTCAAATCCTAGAGGGGACTTCCATAGAAGCATGGTCAGGAGAAACAACATCCAACTGTAGTGAAAGTCCTTCTCGAAGTTTTGGGAATCCAAGAAGTTGTAAATGAATTCATTAAGGATATAGTGTGCCCAAGCAAGCTGGACATCTACTAGAAACCACTCAGCTACTATGAAAACCCCAAGTGGACACTCCTCCTTCGTACAAATGTGAAATATTTTGCAAGCGAGTAATTGGGTGGAAAATCAAACTGTTCGAGTATTAATATCAGAGATCAACACCCCACACATTCCTCTCCATGCATGGGTAAGTTGGTAACCCTTTGGATTTTTTTTGCATCAACCAGATATTTCCCCCCCAACCAAAGGTATCCACCATGTAGGTGAGTAAGTAAGAATGGAACACAGATGGCCACCAACCCCCAATATATAGGGGGAGTGGAAATGAAAATGGTTGGTCTGGTACATTGTATTTTAGTAATGGAAAGGGTGGACCATGTTGACTACTGCATAGGATGGGATGAGGGTGGAATTGTTCTTTGATCAAAATTCTCTTGTTCAGGATTGGACCCAATGTTGAGAGGATCTACAAATGTAGATATTGGGTATCGATGTTGTTTATAAAATGCCTTGTCCTTGGATCCCCCTTCGGTGTGGACCATGCATTATTCCCTCAACCACACAACCTTGGCCTCCTTTCGATCTTGGTTGCACTTAGTGCACATTTCCAGAGTGTCCATCTCTTCATCTGGGACCGGCTGTAAATGTGTCGGCCACTCGGCTACTCTCTGTATTGTAGAAAGGAAGTAATTATATTGCAACTTCATGTTCATCACTGGGATAGATATAAATGTAATGAAAATTGCATTCAAACACAAGGTAGTTGGCATACCTTTCGATAATACTACACAAGATGTGCACTTGCAAAGCAATTTCCTAGATAAGTTATTGGTACCATTTTTGAAACACTTTTTCATTGGAATCTTGAACGGTAGGGTCCCTTCTTATGTGCAATGGAAGGAATCGGGGAGCTGCAAATACAGGGACACTCCCAATGGCGTCTTCCAATCCTAGAAGGGGCCTCTAGAGAACCATGGAAAGAATCAACAACATCCAACTGTAGTGGAAGTCCTTCCTGAAGTTTTGGGCATCTAAGAAGTCATCAATGAATTCAATAAGGATATAACGTGCCTAAGCAAGTTGTACATCTACTATATACCGCTCAGCTACTATGATGACCTCAAGTGGACACTCCTCCTTCATACAATTGTTCAATATTTTACAAGCGAGCAATTGGGTGGAAAAAAAAACTGGCCAATTATTAATTTCAGAGATCACCACCCTAGATGTTCACCAACATCTGTTTTTTCTTTCCATACACATAATTTTGGGTAGTGTCTTTAGCAGTTAACACTTTTTTTGGTTCATCTCGATGAATGGGTAAGTTAGTAACCCTCTGGATTTTTTTTGCATCAACCATATATTTCCCCCCCTAGCAAAGGTATCCATCATGTAGGCGAGTAAGTAACAATGGAACGCAGATGGTCACCAACCCCCCATGGAAAAAGTGAGGACAATCGACTAAGGACAGTCTGTTGGTCTAACAAAGTGGTTTGGCATAGTCCTATGTGAGCACCAGTTATTTACCATTCGCACTCTGAACCACCTTCGCATAATTGTGAAATCCTAGGGCAGGAAATTGTATAGAGTCTCCAACGCCATAGTCAACAAAGTGAACATATTGCACTTTCCCTATCTGGGATTATGTAAATATCACATTTTTGGGTAATGGTGGTTCCAGTATCTATTGATCTTGGACTATATTGGATTTATACAGGTCTACGACCTTCTTTATGAAGCCATTCAAACTATTCCCATCAAGTCCACTTTTTTCTAGCATCAATATGTGGATACCGTGCCCTTGATTTCTTATGATCTCCTCTTTAATTGTTATGAAGTTCTGGAATCCATCTCATAAACTAGAAATAACAATGCGTACACCTAATTGGGAATGTATTAACTTGAGGAAAGGGAATTTTCTAATAAATTATGGCGGTACAACTATGGGGGCATGCACCAAATCGTTAATAACTCGGACTACCATACGGTTCTCTTCGAACACCACCAAAACATTCATACTTTTATTTTTCTGTCAATCCCTCCAAAAGTAAATGAGAGAGTGTTTTGTGTTGTGGCCATGCCAACATTCTAGAATTTTGAGCCACATCATCCCTCTGTATGCTCGTTTGCATTCATGGTGCATGTCCATCCTTTTTTATTATCAAACATGCATAATATTCAGGAAAGATCTTAGCATTTATCATCGTGTACCATCACAATAGGCTATTCCTTAGGTACCATACAATGGGTATGTCACATTTTATGGCATGAAAATATTTGGGTTGTCATACTTTTAAATGTGATTTTGACGTCTATGTACATGCACAAGTCTTATTCATCGGGGGTGTCATGTATGATTCATGCACACCCTTGCATTGGTTCACCCTTAATCAATTGGATGCAATGAACCCTAGTGGGTTGTGATGCTTCTTCACATGTTCCCAACCACTCAATTTCCACCATGGAGGAACTAGACTCGACCCATCTTGATCCTGTGGCATTTGCTAACTAACGACTAATTCCTTACTCCTACACAACTCATTTGTTTTCCCAATGGAGTTGAGGGGAATTGAATGAGTGGAGGTTCTTTCTATTACATCATATTGAGTAGTTGTCTCCATATTTCACGCACATGGTTCCCTTATCTATCCATTAGAAAAATGGGGAACCAGGGGGACAGAGTGCTTTCTCAATAGTGCATGTTGGGCCTTCAAATATCAGCTCCATGCCCTGTGTCGTTGCTTGGATACCCAACACCTTTCATAAGAAAACATATACTGATGGATATGCACCCCTATCCTAAATATGTATCTTAGTGGAACCTCCATAGCTTCCCATTCTCAAATATGTTCTTGATGTGATGCCCACCATTGTGTGGGTATTCCTATTAACACTATATCAAGGGCACATACCCAATGGTGTTTTGGAATGTGTTGCATCTAGGAAATAAATGCATCAACCATATATGACCCATTAAATTGATAGGACCCGAAATTTTATCCATGTACTTCAGTGATAAAGATTATCATAAATCTTGTTCTGCCACCTCCCCATGGTATCTTTTGAATCAGTATCATATGACTTCATGCTCCTCCAACTTAGTTCTCCATCCATTATAGGATTGAAATAATATTCCCTATGTTCGGTTATTTGGTAGATATTTTCAATAACAGAGATATGAGAATCCTCATCTACCCACTCATTGTATTTCTTCCCTTCATCAGGATCTAAAGGCGCGAGCATGAACAAAGTGTCTGTTTTAAATTACATTTGTCACTTCTTCGTATTCAACACAACATTGATGTTGAAGGGCCAATCAATGTCAAGTAGGGAATGGTATGGATCAGAATCATTCATGATATCTATTAATTCAAAACCATCCTTCGTCATTTCCCCCTCTATGTTCACTTCCACTTGCTCCAGTCGGCCTATAGGGTAGATTTTGTATTGATTTTCCAAATGAAGCTGAATGGGAAACCAAGCCAAGTTCAGTTTACCCATCAATTTCCATGACTTCTTTGGTAGGATGTTCATGTCGAAAACCAAATCCAACATGACCCCATCCATCTCATAGATTCTAAGTACAATTATCATCTTTAATTCTCTTCTGGTGCGCTTCTTCTTGCTAACCTAGCACACATCCCATTTTGGTAGGGGGGTCAATATAGATCTATTTTTTCCTTCTTCCCCCATGCAAGTTTCTATAATATGTGTCAAATTTCATGTAACATTAGGATCAATTAACAATCTTAAATAGAAATGTAAGAAGTTACTTACTTGATCCTGAGTTTTTGTTTCATGACCTAGGTTGTGTAGTGCTTCTTCTCGCGTTCTACGCTTCAACTCTACATGTACATGTTCCTCTATTTCCCTTTGTTTAGAATGTCGAAACTCCTCTTTTTTACGTGTTTCTTCCAACGACCTTTGTGTCGCATGTTTTATTTCATCACGTACCCGAGCTTCCTCCAAATACCTCTACGTGGTGCACTATAATTTTTCACAAGCGTGGGCCTATTCTAGTGACCTCTGTGTCACTCGTTATAGCTCCTCAAGTATTTGGGCCTCTTCAAGCAACCATTGTGTCATGCGTTCTAGTTCTTCTGATTCTCTTTCTTCCTCTACAGCCCTTTATGTGTTGCAAATAAACTACTCTTGTTGAATAGCACCAAAATTAGGAGGGGGTTTCACTTCCTTTCTTATCTTCCCCTCTAACCTTTTGTTGGCCCTTAAACAAGTTTTGAAGAATACTTGGTCATATTTGACCATTTTTGGGACTGCGACAGCTTGCCAAAGATGGAGTGCAATGCAAAGTGGAAATTAGGGAAACTAGACCTATTTTTGGGTCCCTTTAGGGTTTTGGGTTGATGTAACGAGAAAGGGATGTTGGCCCGTGGGTTTACCCACGGTTAGGCCCATTTTGTAATCTATAAATAGATACTTAGTCAATGTAAGTAGAGGATGGTAGTAGTACATCTATGTGATGTATAGCTAAAGGCTTAGTGCTAGTAACTGGATCTGTGTGATCAGATGTATATTTCAAGTGTTATGTGCATGATTGTAAGAATATTTAAAATCTAAGTGCAAGTTGTTGTAGTTTTGTGCTGAAGTGCAAGGAAGAAGGATCTAGCGAGTTGTGTAGATATACTGTCCTATGTGAAGTAAGGGTCATTGAAGCTCTGTGTTGTAACCACTTGACCGAGATAATATAAAGAAGAATACTTTGTGGATGTAGCCCCAGGGTGGGGGTGAACCACGGTAACTGTGTGTATTGTGCTCTGTGCTTTGACCTAATGTGTTTATCTCCTTCTTGGCTAAGTTCTTGATGTGATTAAATAGATTTAGTTATGCTTTGTGCTTCTGATATAGGAATGAATGTTGGATCCGATATATAAGATTCTTAGTGCTTGATCTGTTGAACCCGTTGTGGCTAAGTGTTGAATTATCTTAGATCTAAGTACTCACTGCGATGCTCTGTGCTATCTGCAAAGTGTTGTAAGGGTTGAATATTGATGGATAAACCATGCTAGATAATTGCTAAGTGCTATCATCACAGATCTGTGTCCCAGCTAAGGTTGCAGACATCTGAGTCCTGCAACCACCCTTGCCTCTACCTCGGGTGAGACTTCATCTGCTTCGCAAGTGTTTCTGAAAGGGTCGGTAGTTAGGGTTTTGTTGGTGTGCTCTTAAGCGTTGAACCCTGGGTCTTCCCCTGTGCCAACGAATGGTTCTGTTGTCGGGACCTGAAACTGTGATTGTTGGGAACTAAAGAAGAAAAAGTTTTGTGTGAAATAATCTATGTGCGTAGATCTATTGCCCTAGTGTGCAGTATTCTACTTGACCTACGAAGCTTTGTGCCGAGAAAGAAAGGTTAGATCTGAAGGAAAGAGGTCAGAACTACAAGAAAAGAGGTTGATACTGAAGAAAGAAGTGAGATATGAACACTTTGTACCCTAAGAAATAAATTTCTACAGAAAAGAGGTAAGATCTGTAAGCTCTAGCCTCTAATAAAGGTAAGAATAAGTTCAAGTTTTAGATCTGAAATCTTTGTGCCCCATGGAAGAAAATAAGTGAAAATTTTTACTTCTAACGTATGGATTTAGGTATGCTTGATTGTATCAACTTAAAAACTAGAGCATTGTTAGATAAAATAAAGTTTGATATGAATAGAAATAGTGAAAGATATGTTATACCTATGCATAGAAAGAGTTTTTGGACTAACCAATGGATGCAGGACCCTAGAAAGAAACTTTTGCAGGATAGCCCTTATGATACTAGCACGCAGTACAAAAAGAGTTGGGGATCATTGAAGAGAAAGAGAGGATTAACTCTTTACTACAATTGCAGAAGACCAGGACATCTTGCTAAGGAATGCCCTAGGAGAAACCCTAGCTACCTTTGTTGTAGAGCTATTGACCATGAAGTATTGGATTTCCCTAGAATGATTGCTAGACTTGAAAAACTGAATATGGAACAAGCAAACTCTGAAGGAGATCAAGAGACTAAAATTATAGAAGAACTCCAGAAAGAATCAGAGATCATGTTACTGAAAATAAAAGAAACCCTAGATGACCATAAGGATGTTAGTTTGTCAGAGATATTCAAATAAAAGGAGAAAATCGAAGTAAGAATAGGAGACTTCGACATTGACTGTGCTCTGGATGAGGGAACACTAATGAACATTATGACATAAAGCACTTGGGAAACCCTAGGAAGGCCTACTTTGATCCCTTCACTAGGAACCATCAGATTGTTTAAAGGAAAAATGGTAACCCTATGTGGCAGAATTACCCAGATAGCTATGAGTACCCATGGAACTTCAACAAAGGAAGAATTCGAATTTATTAAATTTATTGAGGACCACACCCCATTTTCATATTTGTTAGGTAGGATATGGATTGAAAAAGACCAGATCCGTAGAACAAAAGAAAAGGACGCTCTAGAACAAAAGAAGTAAAAACTCATGGAATTTATGTCTAGAAGGATCTCCTACTTGATGAAAGAACAAGGGGATAGACCTAAGCCATTGAACACCAGGGACTTGGGTATCGAAGTATAAGAGAATTAGAGGAACCACAGAAGACTGAAATACCTAATCCATATGATGAAGGAGTATTACCTTTGGATATGAAGAAAGAACCTAAGCAGCGCGAAGTGACTATGTCAAGAGAAGATAAGAATCAGAATGGAAAAAGGATGACCGAGACGAAGCTTACTGGGAAAAAGGCTAGGAAGCTAAGTAAGAAGAGGGCCAAAATCAAAAAGTTACAGAAGACTCCAAAGGAAACTTTACAGAAGGAAAAATCATAGGAATCAAGCTTCCCCGAGATATCAGAACAACGACCTATGGCACTTTGCCATGGCACAGAAATATAGCAGTTGGAAGCCAATATAATTTTTCGACTTCCACTTCGAATGGGTCAAAACACATTTATGTCTCACCACTAGACCGTTATACCACACCATATGGACAGAACATCATTTAATGCAGCCTCTTATTCGTTGCAAGTCGACTGTTGCTAATTTTCCCTACTTAGTTCGTCGCACCACACATCGAAAATACTTTTTCTAAATGAGAATTTGAGCCCAAAAATTGAGATTACTTCACCCTATTATCATTTCCTTGTTCCCATACTGTTCATCGTTGTCTCTGAATTCATTTTCACACATGAGCTAGTGGACGCAAGCTTGTATGTCGGACGAGCTTAGCGCTGTTGAGAAAGTAGTTGAAGAAGTTTTGATTGACTTAATGGCTGAGAGAATCATGTCAGAAAGAAGGATGTATGCAGGTGTGCAAGCATGATCAACAAGAGGATTCCAAGCTTCTCCCTCCACTGCTCACGGAGTAGGACCTTCCAGAACCACGACCAAGACAAGAACAAAGCACAGAGATGATATTGCAAATGCCAAGCTGATCCCACACATTTTGTTAGTTTACATACCACCTTTGAGCAGAAAGATTAACCATGACAGTGTACCCAGAGACTTTGAGTACACCTTGATCACCGCGTATCTTCCATAATGGGTGCGCACAATACGTGATGACCAGGATAAGCTCGCATCACTGAAATTTAATGATTTTAACCTTAGAGATCACAAAACCTACAGCATGTTAGTTCCGCACAAGTACTTAACCAAGACCAAAGGAAGAAATCCTAATATTGTCCCATAGTCTTGGACCCAGAACCTCATGCAGTTCACACTACTCAATGTAATGAAGATCCATCACTTTGGCAGACACCAGGAAGTCAACGCATGTGTCAAGTTGATGTTGTCTTGCTACCACGACGGATACTTATGGTTGGACTGCCACATCACTATGGATCTGAATCTGATCAATCAGATCATAGGACTTAGCATGTAAGGCCCTTACCCATAAGACTTTTACCCAGGAAAGACCTCAGACCGAGCACTAGCACAATGGATAAAAGAAACTTATGGCAATGTAGAGAAGGGCATGCGAGGCTACAAGGTATCCTCTATCCAGAGTGGTGCAGTGTGCCTTACCTGTCAGCTGATCAGGGGCAAGTTGGTTCATAAGAACAAGCCAACACAGGTGATTAGCTTCATAGTTGACCTTGCAAAGAAGTGCATCAAGGGACTACAGATGAATTGGGCACAGTATCTTGTAAACCAGTTAGAACTAGATTGTAGAGGAGCACAAGACCAAGGGTATGAGTTCCACTTTAGTTGGTTTCTCATACTCATCGCTTTCATCGCTTGGGAACTGCTAGAGGGAGACACTTTTCTGGACATCGAACCTTTCGAACCACTAGCTGCAAAGTTATGTGCATTGTGGTACTCCAGCGACATGAACAAGTAGTGGAAATCCAATTCTATCTTCCACACCTATTTCAACCAACTGAAGAATGTAATTCAATCTACACCGCAAATCACCCCAAATGTACTTCATAGGTTTAGACCTTTGAGGAAATTCAGTGTGGACCGCCACTTCACCTATATTACAGTGTGTGGTGATGAGCATACACAACAACTACAATCCTACTACAAGCTGTCAGAAGATGACTTGGAGGAAATTACCAAGGAATGGTCAGTGGACCTCCTTGTTGCAGCAGACCCTGCAGACATGTCTGACCAGGAAAGCCCTGAATCTATGCTGGATACACCTGGGCCAAGAAAGAATAAGAAGGATGACGAAGTTGAAGATATCCCTAGCACTTCCACGAAGACTACTTCGATCTCACCTGCGCAGGGAGGTGATGGTGAAGAGCTAGGTGACACAGAAGTTGAGTAAAATAAAGGTGAGGTTACTCCACCTAGAGAGGAGGAGGATCCCTCCATGAAAAGAAATATTACACCACCAAAACCTTCCTCCCGAAATAAAGCTAAGGCCACCCGGACCACACTTAAAACTACCCTTACCCTGGATGACTTTGACTTCTTAATTGTTGCGCTGAATGATATTTCACTACAACTCGCGAAAAATCAAGAAGCAAAGAAGGAGGAGATATTCAACCAAATCAAGGGAGAACTCCAAGAAGTGAAACAGGCACTCCAATCCAGCCAAGCAGTTTCTATAGTGCCCTTGATAAGCAGAACATCAGGAACAGGTGATGAGCCCACTCATCTACACTATATCACTGATCAAGTTGAAGCTCGCCTTTGATGAGCTCAAGAATACATAGCACAAGCCACCCACGCTTTGATGCAAGCACAAAAATCACTTCTAGAACAACGGAGTGAGGCAGAATGGGAAAATATTTCCCTGAAAATGAAGTGGGAAAAGGAAAAGGCACAGTTGCTAGCAGAGAAACTTGAAGTACAAGAAAGGTTTCACAAAGCACTTCACTCTGTGATGGTCATAGAAGTGAAGATGGAAGACCATCTCCCACAGTAGGTGACCCAACTGGAAGAAGTAATCCAGCAACTCCAACATCGCATCACATATCTGGAGCTCCGCACCGTGCCTGAGACCCCCCAAGAATTAATAGATCTAAGAGAGGCCACTGCTCGAAGCGCAGTTGGTCGATTAAAAATCTTTTCCCTAGAATGCAAGTAGTTGAACGCTAGAAGCGCCCAAACTTATGAAACCTTCGCAGAGAATCCAGAATTGTAGACATTAGAGGCACATCTCCAAGAAGCAAAGCAACATCCAGACACACTACAGGTGCAGATAAAGACTTTGACCCCAGTCTAAATAATGAAGAGGTTCGCAGAACAATGCACGGACCAACAATAGGTACATATGCTGCAAAGTAAAGTGATGGAAGTTTCCCAACAACTTCAGCCAATCCAAGAAAAGGCATGCCAGTTGTTCGCTAAACTTGAAAGTCAGGGATTTGAACTCGAACAGGTTGTCATTACTACAGAACAATTCCTTTAGGGACTTCTCAATGACACAATGATCCAGGAATTCACTGAGTAAGAGGTTGTTGCACTGCAGCAGGTCGAAGCAGCTCAAGCCAAGCTCAAGGCATTCGAGGCGGAATTGATCAGACCTGAGTGACTCGGGATGAGTCATAGGTGAGTGTTGGGGGTCCGTTGGCCCTTGACCAAGTTTTAAAGAATACTTGGTCATATTTGACCATTTTTGGGACTACGACAGCTTGCCAAAGATGGAGCGCAATGTGAAGTGGAAATTAAGGAAACTAGACCTATTTTTGGGTCCCTTTAGGGTTTTGGGTTGATGTAACGGGAAAGGGATGTTGGCCCATGGGTTTACCCATGCTTAGGCCCATTTTGTAATCTATAAATAGATACTTAGGCAATGTAAGTAGAGGACGGTAGTAGTACATCTATGTGATGTATAGTTAAAGGCTTAGTGCTAGTAACTGGATCTGTGTGATCAGATATATATTGCAAGTGCTATGTGCATGATTGTAAGGAGATTGAAGATCTAAGTTCAAGTTGTTGTAGTTTTGTGTTGAAGTGCAAGGAAGAAGGATCTAGCGAGCTACGTAGATCTTTAGTCCTATGCAAAGCAAGTGTCATTGAAGCTCTGTGCTGTAACCACTTGACCGAGATAATATAAAGAAGAAGACTTTGTGGATGTAGCCCCAGGGTGGGGGTGAACCATGGTAACCGTGTGTATTATGCTCTATGCTTTGACCTAATGTGTTTATCTCCTTCTTGGATAAATGCTTGATGTTATTAAATAGATTTAGTTATGATTTGTGCTTCTGAGATAGGAATGAATGTTGAATCTGATATATAAGATGCTTAGTGCTTGATCTTTTGAACCTGTTGTGGCCAAGTGTTGAATTATCTTAGATCTAAGTACTCACTGCGATGCTCTGTACTATCTGTGAAAGTGATGTAACGGTTGAATATTGATGGATAAACCATGCTAGATAATTTCTAAGTGCTATAATCACATATCTGTTTCCTAGCTAAGGTTGTAGATATCTGAGTCCTACAACCAACCCTACCTCTACCTCGGGTGAGACTTCATCTGCTTCGCAGGTGTTGCTGAAAGGGTCGGTAGTTAGGGTTTTGTTGGTGCACTCTTGAGCATTGAACCCTGGGTCTACCCCTGTGCCAACACCTTTGACCCAAGTTTTCACCATGCTCAAATTCCATTCCTGTCTTTACTCTGCCTCGAGTTATCATCCATACATAAAATTCATCATCATCTTTCTCATTCCCATACAGATCTCCAGTCACCATTTTGAAATGTTTCTTCTTCTCTTCCCACTTATTCAACAATTTGGGACAATCCTTCGTGGCGTGCTCAAGTCTGTAGCATTACCCACAAAGATCATGCAGTTTGGTACAAAATATTGACATGTGGCCATCTCATCGTGGTTAAAACAAGTGGATTTTATACCTTGCCCTCCTCCATATCTTCTTCCTTGGATGGATCCATATCTGCCTCTGAGACCTCCTTAATATCCACCTCTCACATCACTGCCAAAATAACCACCCTTTTGTTCCTCTTGAACCCATAAAACATCGTGGGTATGGTCTTGCATCAGCTGGAGTGACAAGAAATTGTTCACACCATGTACCATTGACTTGCAAAATTCACAGATTGGAGTATGATGTGTCTTATGATATTTCTCCAATGTTGGGCAGCGGGGTGGTATATGGCCCCACTGTCTACAAATATTGCACCATTTTTTCTAAGGTCCAGCTGGAAATGGATTAGTGGCACCCGTTGGCATATATTTTCTCAGTGTAGGACACTCATCTCTACGGTGCCCCTCTAATAGGTACATTGTACACCATGCTTGCTCGCACATGGAATTTTCCTTTTCCATACCATGCAATTGCATCATCAAGTTGGCCATCTAATATTTTACCTTCACCAAGCCTTCCAACATCACTCCTCCTTTTGGTATATCCTCCAAGTGCATCGCAATATCCATTACTTTTCCTAAGTAGCCACCTTTTGTTGGATAAGAGGGACTCGAATATGGGGAAGCGACCCCAAAATGAACCATTCTCTATGTTTCACATCCTATATCTATAATGTCTTCCTAAGCTACAAAATCTTGAGCCGTTGGTCATAATCTCACACGGTTTCTCCCAGTTTCTACTTAATCTCCTTAATTTCTATAATTCATTGAGATTGTGACTTAGGCTTCTGGAATTCCTTAAGCATATCTCTCTTGATTTTTGACAGGGACCTCGTCTATCTTACTGGCATAGTTGCCTCGTACTTCATATACCACGTTAGGGCTCTATCCTTGAACGTGACCTCCAGTTGCACAGTCTTTGATGCCTCATCTGTGATCCTTTTCACAAGCCATATCGCCTCACATGTGAACCAATGTTGCTCTGCATCATCTTTACTCGTCCCATCGAACACAGGTAATATTAAGGTACTATCCTGATTCACCATCCTTGATATCGAACTACATCCTCCTAACTAATTGATGGGTGTTGGGGATCTTGGTATCGATACTTTTCCTAGCTAAGTAACATTGAATTCTTCTTCTTCTTCACTCGTCGTTCCTCTTCTTTCTTCTCCTACTCTTTATTCTACTCCAATCGTCACGTTGTTTTTTGTTCTTTCTTTTTGGATACAAATGAACAAGGGGGGTATTTCAAATGGGGGGTAACTCTATATTCTTATAATAATTTTTGTGAGGGAACCTAGAGAGTTTCCTACTTGCAGTCACGCAATACCATCCACAAATTCCAACTCCACTTCTCCTCCTCTTAGGGGTCCTTCATCTTCCACTCCTACTTCTGCACCTCTACCCTATGCCTCATCTTCCTCTAAATTTTTGGTACTCTGTGTTAGCACTAGGAGTCACCTTCAGATTGCATGGAAGGTAAGCTCAGTACCCATCAAGTTGTAAGTGAATGTAAGGGTGTTTAAAGGGTCAAATGGAAAAGGACTCAAGTGATAATGTTCTAACTCAAATAACAGGGCTAGCATGCACCAGCAAAGAAGTTCTTGGCTAATTTCAATCAGTAGTTTGGGAGTAAGTATGAATAGAGGGAGACTTGAATGAGAGAAGTGTAGGGGCTGCTGTAAACATCAGGTCCACAAAATCCTAAGGAGGAAAGTTAACACAAGATCTTCTTGAACTGAGAAACTAAGGAAACTAAATAAACATCATGATAACATAATGATCAAACATCCATTATAAAATCACCACAATCATTCATGTGAATCAATCAAAGCATGAACATTTAGCATCAGAAGCAAATAGGATGAAAGAGAAGCTGATTTCTATTAGTCAAAAAGTCTTAAGTCTAGTACATCACTAGATCACAGTTACTTCATCAAAATATTACAGTATAAGGGAGCCTTGCTCAACCATCCGAACCTACTAAAGCAAATGATCTATCTATTTATAACAAAAGGGAGGCAACAACTAGAGGTACGATCTGGCCTCTTTCCCTTGAAAACTATAAACATTTATTTGATCTAACAACTTATCTAACCACCTATGCTATAAAACAGGAAAATGTTGGTGACTAATCCAACTGAATTTCAAACTAATTTGATTCCCTTTTGTTGTGAAACTCCCTGTTTTTCATGTGTCTTTCAAAGCATGTGGTTGTCTTCATGATGTTAGTTGTTTCTTCTCCATCCTTCTTCATCATCAACTTATCCAAAAGTTGTTAGCTTGGTCCTCCTAGATTTCTGGTCTTTATTGGCAGCTTCCTTAGGTAGCAAATCTGGGTAGCACACTACAAGGAGAAAAGGTAGTGCATGTAGGTAGCATCAATGTGTTTCATATGTGTACAAACGCTGCTCTCTATGCAATATTAGGTAGCGCCTCTATGTTGTGCATGTGTGAAAACCTTTACCCTCTGTGAAATATTCGGTAGCGCCACTTACTCTATGTCTGTGTGCCAATTATTTGCCCTCTATGAAATATTAGGTAGCACCATCGGGTAGCATCACTTATGTTGCGTCTGTGTGCAGGTTTGGGTAGCATTACAAAAACACATCGCCTTTAATCCCTGAACATGTGCAGAATAATTTGTGGTTTTTCATGATGACAAAACCATTTTAATCAAGAGTCTTGACTGCACAATAGGTAATGCCTTCTACCAATGGGGAAGCTAGCACTTAGAAAAAACCCAAAACACAAATAGTTAATCTCTTAGAAGCATGTATAGATGGAAAAGATAATATTTGCATATTGGTTAACCCTCCCAAAAAGATACATCCTCAAAAATGGGGCTTACCCTTTACGTGAGATCGGAAGAG
>CBVK0101428782.1:0-17797 GCA_900067695.1 Picea abies
TTATATTTGATAATTCATAAAGACTAAGAAGTAACACAATACAAAAAAATAACCCAAAAACACATGATAGAACCCAAATAGATCATAACATCAATAATATTCTCATTCCTTTCATTCCTTTCAACACACATATATAGTATACATCAAGGAAACCATTCTCAACAACAACTGAGTTTCAAGTATTCTTAATGTAGCTTCAAAGAAATACAATATAGTGCGCAATGCACAACCTCGTCCTCCTATAGACTTATGATAGAATCAAATATATATGTAAAATTGATACAATATTAAAAAAATCTCAGAGTAAACTCGACAAGAATGATTCTATATGTTAACCAAATGAGGGTGTAACCCCATTTATGTTGTAGTTACTGCCTTTTATAGTTTTATGTGTTTGGGAGCTCTGCTTTATCCTTCTCTGCTCCACTCACTCTAGTGATGACCGACTCACATGCTTCTTGCACCTACCAGCATTCCACGTAGGATTTCTGCATTGAGGTGATCTTAATCACCTGGCCAACTCATCCTCTGGCTATCCCACGATCCCTTGTGCTGCTAGTAGTGATGATTCCTTTCTTGATTTCGATAGGTATATTCTTGATTTCCAGTACCACTGATAAAAATTAGATGAATGCGCACTGGGTATAATTTATGCTTGGCATGCAATTGAAAAAACATGGTCATGCATGCACTTTTGATCATTCATCGTGCAAAACTTGAGCAAAAGTTGAAATGTGCGTGCACAACTTCATTTAAACCCAAAATTTGGGTGCCAAGATAATCAATAAAATTTCATGACATAAATACAATGAATTATTTTATCTCACAAACATTATGGGGAAAAAGGATATGTAGAATTTATATCAAGTTTTACTAGGGGTCATTTTGAATCACTTAGTTAGGAACATAGTCAATAACTCATATGGGTGGGTGTTCAATATATCATTCAGTGAATATATAACAAGGAATTAATGTCACATGTAAGATACAAGTAATATAAAGGTTTTAGTTTTTGAATATGTTGAAATTCCTTCAGAATATAAGAAATTTTATCTGGGATATCACATTAGGAGGTAATTCTAAGATTTTTTATTTGAGATCTATGTCAAATTCATAGTTTTAATATGGGGATTATACCGAGGTAAAAAGATCCCTGGTTTTTTACGTACTATGATTGATAGCTCTCATTATTAGAGATATGTTTTATAAATCTTTTTACATATAATAAAATAATTTTTTCTAGATATTTTCCTATCATATTGAGTCATGTTGAGATCTATTATGGTTGCATAATGCTATTATTTCAATAGAATGAGCCAAAGAGAACGTATAAAAGCAACTAAGAAGTGATTGTTCTGATAAGAAAAGGTTGTTGAACATATGACAATGTGGATTCCACACTCAAGGACATAATAGAATGCAAGAGGGTGTGAGTAGCATATCTAGATTCACTCGTAATACCAGGTCAAATCCAAATTCAAATTACTTGCTTATTTGATCTTGCATAGTTGCATATATGTATAAAGTTACTTTGTAGTAGTAAACAAAAAAGTGGCTAGTACTTTAGGAAGAGATTTTGACATGTCCAATATGGTAGTTTCAAGTGGAATTATATATCGTGATCACGTATGGGAAACGTATTATGGATAGATTTATAAAATATTCTTCTCCTTGACAAGGAAGACAAACATTAAGAGAATTAGAAAGTGGGATTAAATGCAATTTAACTTGACAAATTAATGTAGAAATTAATCTTGCAATGTTGATATATTATATGCCATTTATGATTTTCGATACCAAATGGGTAAATGTATTCAACATTAGATGATGTACAAGTAATATTGGTCATGACTCTGCATCTATCATATTATTTGAATAATTTTGTGTTTTTGTGTTTGTATTCAATGTATTTCATTGATATTAAGAAAAATCTCAGTGTAATTTGGTGGCCATAGGAAAACCTATTGATGGTAGGATACATACCCATTCATGAAGGCAGTAGTTGTGGCCAAGATAATAATTTGTTTAAGGGGAAGGGAATCACGAGGATGAAAAATGCTTTCCCACCAATCATTTTGTAACATCCCCGTTTTCAAACCCCAAACTGACAATGTATATTTTAAATGTAATGTATGGTCGAGGGCCAAACGATGTAATATGTAAATGATGTAAATTGAATATAATAAATAAAATGTATCGCCAGCTGCAAATGGACACAGATAGATATTTGGGGGCTTAGATTCTACAACAGAGTGAAGGGTTCCAAGCTGGAGAGTCCCATGTTTATTAAACCAAAACCATTTCATTCTAAATTATCCTTACTATGAACCTCTACTTTTCTAATTGAGTGTTTTCAAACCCAATCATTGAATTCATGTAAGAGTGTGGGTGTGAGAATTCATGTCCCATAGTTATTGAGAGCATGGGGGTTGGGTATAATCATCTTGGGGAAGAGTGTAAGTCAAGAAAGAAAGAGAAAGAGAGGAAATTCCATGGAAATGTGTATGGGTAGAGAAGCAGAATTACACAATTCATGTTTTTGCATGCAGAGCAATTTTTACATGGTCTTTTCTAGAAAGAAAAGGCATTGAACCATGCTCATTTTTTTCTTCCATTTCTTTAGCTCTTGTATGGAAATGTTGATTATTTCCTTTTATTAGTCCCACTATTGGACCTTTTCATCTTCTTCTAGGATAGTCCATATCTGCATTGTTCTATCGAACAACTCTGCTACTTCCCTTGCTTATTTCTCCATCTCAGTGATATGGAGTGAATATTGTTGTTCTCTTTGTTCTCAAACCTTGGGAGGAGTCATAGGATTGAGCCTTTCTCTGAGCTCCTTGATTTCCTTCTTATATCTATCATTTTTTTGTGAGATCATGTTGATCTTCTCCTTTGAACTCCTCTCAGGTAATTGCACGTTGTCTGGGATGCGATCATAAACAGTTGTTAATCCATGTTCTAATTTATCTGCGCATTATTTCTCCACCTCTTTCTCTGAGGTCAATTGGTCGCATGTGATTTTTAACATTTCAGGGACTCCTCTACCCACCTACAAGTTGGTTTCATTCACGAGGGCCCTGGATTGCACTTCTTACATTACGCTGGCCTGGAGTTCATATAGTGCCTTGGTGGGTATTTGTGCCATGACAACCTCCAAATTCTCCATGACCCCAATGGTTTCTGTGAATTATCCTGATACAATATGGTCATTTGGAGCGTGATTGTAAATGTCTCCCTATCTTGGATTTCCAATTGCATTGTCTCCTCTCCTTTATGTGCAGGGGGTCATTGTGTCTTGTCCTATATCTGTGTTGTGTCCTGTGGTCCTAATTGGCTCTGTAGTTGTTGTATATTTTTATGGACCTCTATTAGCTTGGCCATGATCTCTTCTCATTGTGCCTCTATAATATAAACAACTTCTTCCCCTTTATCTTGGATCTTGTCTGCAACTAGCTCTGCATCATCCTCTGTTAGGGTGATAATAAGGTCTTTCGTGATGTACTTTCTCTTCTTGCGCACCTCTTTTTCCTGTGATGGCTTCCTTAGTATCTGTGAGGGATGCACCCCACTTGTTGTACCCTGGACCTCCTCTGCCCCAACTTATGAAGTATCCCCCTTTCCTTTTTGTGGTTGGCTTCCTGTCCTTATTGATGTTGTTGTTCTCCTTGGTCATTTTGGTACTGCACTGCTTCTGGTTGGTTGATTTCACATTGTATCCATTCTAGTATTATCAATCAAGATGTTTGTTCTCATTGAAGAACCTGCTTCAGCCTTGTCCTTAGGCCTGGAGGATTGCACCGTGACTATCCTTGTGGCTGGTTTTGTTACTGGAAGTTGCCACTGCATAGGCCAATCTTTGACTATCTAGTCCATTTCTTCCTTGGTGACGCAATATTGTATTTCTAGCCATGCCTTATTTGGATCCTTTGCATCCTGGATCCACATGTGGTGCCTAGATGCCTTGAAATTGGCTATCCCTTCTGTCTCCTAGACTACCTCCATCGGTATGTGCCATACATTAGTTGTGCATTGTTGTATCTCCTCCAGCAGCATTGCAAAAACAATGTTATTTTATTGTTGGGTTTTGTTATCCTTGGCCTACCAGAGGGACTCATATTTGGCCAGATAACATTTCCCCTTCCTATCTAGGAACCCTGAGAATTTTGGCTCCTACCAGTGCTATAAGAATGATCAGCTAGGAGTAATCGAACTCAATTCCATTATCCTGTGCATCTTGACAGTATACCAAAAACTGGTTCAACAGGTATGGTGCCCAACTGAACATTACTCCTTTCGCGCATTACACGACTAATGCAATAAATCCTGTTGGTGCTTCTTATTTTTGGAATTTCCTTAGCAACTTGCAATCCATAAGCTTGTTGGCGAACCTTATCGCATTGTCGTTGATATCCTTTATCACAATGCCCTTATTACCCCGACTGGTGCCAAACTGTGCTTTCACCAGCTCTATGATTTCCTTCTCGCACACCTTGTTATCCAAGTATTCCTCTGGCTACACGCTGAATGTAGGAAGTCCTGTGATATTGGAAATTAGTGCCACATCTATATGTACTGGCCTATCCATCCATAAGATGCCTTCGTGTACGTGGGAGACTAGTTGTTTCATGCAGAGCCCCACATTTTTTCACGCTCGAAATGAATTATATCTAATAGGTTCATGATTATCGAGTTATACATCCTCGTTATACATTGCACGGGATCCATTATGGATTTACCCAGGGTTCCAATTTCCCCTGAGTTTGATAAATATGACTCTTCGGCCAAATCTGGGAATTTGGTCATGACATGCACATCGTGTTTGGAGTATCTGAGTTTGGGTACCTTTCTTAGCCTATCATCCACAATGATCACTCCGTCTGGGAGATAAGTGAGTGTAATATCCGTGGTGTCCTGCACCTTTATTTTCTATCCCACAATAGATGGGCCTACCTCTACTGCGTTTGTGTCCTCTTCTTCCCTTTTGGACTTCATTTGGTTGGTGATATCCTTAACCAACACTTCCTCGCCTTCGTGGGTCGGTCGCGGTCCCATTTTTTCGTTAGGCTTCACAGGCATCTCATGGTTAGGGTTCAGAATACCATTCCGGGCCTCGGAGCTCTGCCCTATTTCTGTTGGCTACACTGTTGATGTTTCCTCTTCAACCTGTGTCAGGATGAATGATTTTGCATTTGAGGTGGTGACATATTCCAGCTTGACCACGTTTTTGTTCTATGTCATTCTTTCCTTACACCTTTTTCCCTGCCAAGTAACCCGGACGTACTGGCCTAGCGCGCCAAACTTTAGTTGGGTTATCTTCTCTCAAATTCACACACTTACTTGCTTCTTCGTAAAATTCTAGCTAGTGAACGCTCTTTTTTTCTCACTCTATGCTAAAAAATTGCTAAGTGTTGAATAAACACGTGCTTTCCACCTTTTATAGACCCGATGGTATTTGTTTTTAACTTTTTGTGTGCATTTGCACCGAGTGTCATTTTTCTTGTACGCTATCTTCTGATGTTTGTCTTGGTAATTACTATGTGTGACTTTTTTCGCACTTTGTTATGGTTCAGTGAACTTCTACGTCTTTTTGTGTTTTTCTACCTTTTTTTATTTTTGTATTTTTTTTTTCTTTTTTTTCTCCTTTTTGCTTCTTTTTATCATTTTTCTATCCTAATCTTTACTATCGTGCACTATATACATGCCTTTCTCGTAGCCCTATAACTTTTAAGGGTTAGTAGGTCGACTGTCCCTGTACAGTTTAAGTTGACTACCATTGATTATTCCTTTCTATTTTGTTCCTCCCAAATATTTTAGCTGCATAGATCCCCCATCTGTGAAAATATTTACTTCATATGGCCCTAGCCAATGCATTCTAAACTTACCATGATGTTGGAAAAATTTACTATCATAGAGAAAAACTAGGTATCCCTCCTTAAAACCCTTGTTTTTAGTATGTTTTTCATGTCAAGATTTGTCTCTTGCTTTCTGTACTTCCCAGTGAAATCCTGCCAAAATCCTGTCCTCTTCCATTTCCATTATTTGGCTTAACCTCTCATGTATTGCGCCTCTTTCTGTCATGTTGGTAATTGCTGCTACACCCAGATTGGGTACCAAAAATTCTAATGGCACCACTGCTTCCTTCCCATACACCAATCTAAATGGTGTATGTCATGTCAACTTCTTACATGTGGTCCTATATGCCCACAACACTATTGGTATTTTCAAGTCCCAATCATCTCTGTTGACATTGCAGATCTTAGTCAAAGCATTTTTCAAGATATTATCGAAATATTCTACTGTTCCATTTTCCCGAGGATGGTATGGTGTACTCTTCTGGTGATATACCTCAAATTCCTTAGTCATAGCCCTGATGGTATTATTGATAAAATGAGTTTCTTGGTCACTCATCAAAATCCTTGGACATCCAAATCTGGTGATCACTTTATCAAACAAGATGTGTGCTTCTTTCTCTGCACTACATTCTTTGACTAGTGCTTCTTCTTCCCATCTTGTTAAGTATTCAGTCAAAATAATGATATATCTAGATCCCGACCTTTTTTTCTGGTGGATTGATTGGTCCAACAAAGTCTATTGCCCATTTTTGAAATAACTGCAGAGTCACTTGTGGTATTAGAGGCATCTCATCCCTTCTATTGGGTTTTCCAACCCTCTGACAGACATCACATATCTGGAAATATTACTTGGCATATTTATGGACTGTTGGCCACCATAATCCTATGAGCAATACCTTTTGCATGGTTTATTTTCTTGCATAGTGTCCTCCAGCTATACCTTCATGAGCTTCTGCCAAAATTTTGGGCCTTTCATGTTCTAATATAGACCTTCTCAAAATTTTGTCTGCGCCCATCTTGTATAAATGTTCTGCAATAAATTGATAGTCAGCAGCTTTGACTACCATATTTTTCTTCTGCGTAGTGCTAAACTCCTGTGTTGTAATCCATGCACTTAATTATTCAATAATATCAACAAAGTATTCATCAACTACCTGTAATGAAAATAATTGTGCATTAGGGAAGTTGTATTCCAAGTTAGTAGGTTCCTCTCCATTAGTTACCCTTGATAGGTGATTAGGTCCTGCATTCAAGTTCCCTGGTTTCACTATCACTTCGAAATAAAATTCTTGGAATAACAACAACCATATACATATCCTCCCCCCCAACACTAGCTTGTTTACTAGATATTTGAGGGAAGAATGGTCTGTGAACATTTTAAAATGTTTACCCAGTAGGTAGTTCCTAAACTTCTGAAGTGCATAGACCATGGCTAGGCCTTCTCTTTCTATGGTGTTGTATTTATTCTCTGATTCTGACAATTTTATGCTTGCAAAGGCCTTAGGATGGTCTAAGTCCCCTGCTCCTGGGTGCGCCAAAATTTCTCCAAGTGCTATGGCTGATGCATATACATGCACATGAAATGTCTTTTCCCAATCAGGGAATACTAGGATAGGTGTTGTGGCCATATTTTATTTTAAGGCTTCCAATCCTTGTTGACAGTCCTCATTCCACTGAAATATGGTGTCCTTCATTAAAATTTTTTCCATTGGTGAAATAATATACACATACCCCTTTATAAATTTCATGTAATAGATTGTATGTCACAATGTTGCTCTTAACCAGTGCACTGACTTTGGTGATGGTAAATTTACAATGACTGCAATATTAGAAGGATCCACTAGTAAACCTTGTTTACACACTATATGTCCCAACAATATTCCAAAAGGTGTCCCAAAAATGCATTTGTTGATGTTTAATGATATTTGACATTTCCTCCATCTTTCCAACATGATTCTTAACACTTCTACATGGTCCTTTAATAGACTATATACAGTCCATCCATCCAGATATACTTCTAGAAATTGATGTATGAATTCCTTAAAAGCATCTATGACTACTCTTTAAAATATGGTTGGCGCATTCTTCATTCCAAATGGCATGAATGTATATTGGTAGGATCCCCATTCTATAGAAAAATTAGTCTTATACCTGTCCTATGGAGCTATTTTGATCTGATGGTAACCTGAGAATCCATCTGTAAATGAATATGCTTACTGGCCTCCCACATTCTCTAAGAATTCATCTGTAAAAGGGGTAGGGAAAGGGTCATGTAAGAAAGAATCATTAAGTTTCCTCAGATCTACACAAATCCTTATCCCCCCTTGTTTCTTTTCTTGGACTACCATAGGACTTATCCATTTAGATTCCTCTACTAGTTCTATAATACCATCTTCCAACATTCTGTCAATTTCTACTTGCACTTTCTTCTTATATACTAGATTCAGTTTGTAAGGTCTCTGTCTGACATGTCTTGCCTCAATTTTGAGGGGTATCTTCATCTCACCTAGCTCCCCTGCTATGAATTTCATCTTTGTAAAGGTTGTTGGGAACATGTCACTGTATTCGCGCAGTAACTCTGTTATTCTTTCTACTATTTTTTCATCCCAATTGTCTCCAATACTTTCCATTTTAGGATTGTCAATTGTCCCAATGTTGACTTTCTTAAATTTGATTCGTGAAAAAAATACTTCTGACTCCAGATATGGACCTTCCACCTCTCTTTCTCCCTCAATATCTATAATCTGAATGTTGTACAGATCGTCTTCATCTAGTGCTTCCTCTTCAACATGATAACATGAAAGTAGTTCTTTGACTGTTTGTCTATTTTGTTGTTGATATTTTGTCAGGATTTCAACCTTTATTTCATCAATAAATATCACTCCTCATATCTTCTTTAGTGTTGAATCAATGTTGGGGTTCTCATGTTCAAATGAGAAATTTACTACAAAGTTCTGTTGTAATGTTGTCCATTCTATAGTGCCTATGTGCATCTCTTGGTCTATATAATAGTTCCCTGTGATTCCTTCCAATGTATGGATAAAGTGATGAGGCCATTCTTCTGGTGGTGTCATCCTCCACTATGTTTTGCACTTGTCCAATTTTTCCACTGGTGTTCCTTTCTCATCATACCTTGGCATTTTATTCCTCCCTTCCTCTGTGCCAAATATAATGTACAATAGTTGTTTACATTGATACCTGTCCTGAATTGTTCCTTTGTGTGCACCCCACCATCTTGCAGGTGTTTCCTTGAGTGAAATATCTAGGGCTAAGAGCCTCTGGTTTTCTAACACTTCTTCTTCATATTTTTTCATAAATTCCTCTAAGTCATTTACCCCATGAAAACTGGGAGGTTATCTTATCTTTGTACCAACCCATCTTACTACACAGTCTATTCATGCGCACATTCTTGTATAAACTTCATGTAATCATTGTTTCCAATTCTCCAAACCTGTATCTGAGTCGGAAGCACATGATATAAAGCTTCTCTAGTTGAGTACCCCATCTACAGTTGGGTTAACACAATCCTCTTCTTGTGTGGTGGTTCTATACAACTGGTTTATTTCTTTCATATCCAAACAAGTGGGTTATACAAACCTTTCTCCTTCTGAAGGATCCAATGGTGCAATGACTCTATATTAACCTGATTCAAAATTCATTTTCCTTGTCTTCAGGTTGATTATGGTCTAGTTATCAAATTACCAATCCAATCCAAGAAATGTTGGGTAATGTGTTCTTCCATCTACTATCTCTATCACTTCAAAATATTCCATAGTGCGCACTCCATCGAAATCTATTGTCACACCTTTAAGCCTTCCAATCGGTAACACTCTGTGTTGATTTGCTAATTTCAACTGGACAGGTGAATAACCTAGTTTGGGTTCTCCCATACACTACCATGTCTTATTAGGTAAGACATTTACTTTAAAGCTTAAGTCCAGTATAATATCACCCATGTTGAAGTCACCAATATTAGCATTTAGTTTGAATTCCTTGCTTGTCCTTCTTCTTGTATGGAGATGATTGACTGTTTTCTGCTCTAATTTCTCTTATACCTATGTGTTATATCTTTATAGAATATTATGTAAGATCTTAAGAGATGATGGATCCTTCAATAACTTAACACATGATTTCAGAAAAGTCTTTATGTTACTTACTTACTCTAAAGGTTGTGATTCACTCATATGGTCCATTGAGGAGGGTATTTCCTACATTGGTAAGTTCTAAGTGTGCTGCGTGGCTAATGTAGATGCAACATTTTGCTTGAGAAACTCTTGTCTGGACTCCTTGAATGTTTCCTTTTCTTTTCATGCATCAAACTACTTTTTTGGTTTGTAACACCCCTATTTCCCCAAGTTTGTAATTAATCATAAAATAAGATTACCATGCTAAGGCATGTGGATGATGTAAATGTATTATTGTTAAATTTCCCATAAATGATTGTTGGGGGGTGAAGACTTGAAGTATGAGCCATGATATATCTAGAGGAAATAAATCATTTAATGAAGAAAGGACCAATGGTTGAATTATCAACCACCCCCATGAATGGAAGCATGGTCTAGCTGCAGAATGTCAGCCTGAATTACCACAGAGACCCACAGACCCGAGCTTCCTTTTGACCGAAGGAATAGGATAGGTCGGGAACCTTCCAAAATAAGAAAGGTAAGATACATACACACATACAATAGAAGAGGAGAGCGTGATCTCATAAGGAGATGTGTGAACTAAAAGGAGGTGCAGAGAACACGACCTGAAGGACCTGAACATGAGATTGATGCTAAGGAAGCATTTGATAAACCTTGCAGGGTCGCTGTGACAGAGAGAGTCTCTCTAGGAAATGGCATAAATTCCCTAGTGATATCATGTCTTGGAACGAGGGTGGACATAGCACTAAGAATGAATGCCTCCGAGCCTATGGTTGGGTGGAAAGGCACACACCCACATTTAGTTAGTTGGATGCAACTTGTAATAGATAAGTATTCTCATACCCTATGAAATTGAGTTGTGATTAAGTAATAAAATTAGATATACTCTGAATGACCCATGGATGTGCATGCTTGCTTAATGGTTATACTGCATCTCTTTATTCTTGTTTAAATTGCGTATTTAAGCAAGTACCATATTGCCTAATTTGCACACATAAATGCCCGAGCCCCATGGTGGCTTAAGTTAAGATAAGTGGACTATGAGTTCGTCGACCTTGGGCACAACTTTAACGAGTGCAAATAGACACTCCCAGTTTTCCCAAGTCTCTAGAAGGACGAAGTCTATTAAGCTCAGGAGAGGTAGTGCAGATATGCATGGAGTCTCTATGAGGTGGGCGGAGACTGAGAACCTCTTAAGTTCTAGAGTTGATGAATGAGCATAAGGGGTGCACAAAAGATCCTTTTAAGTGTTAATTTTAGGAGACAGAGTGCAAAGATATTAAGCCTCTCAGAGCTAAAAAACATCAGGAAGAGTAGCGAGGTCGAAGTATCGAGAGAGAAGGTTCCCTTGTTTGGAAGACAAATGAATGAAATATGTGCGGAAAGATCCATGGTCTATTGTGACTGATGGATATGGGAAAGAGCGAGAGTCTTAAACCTTGGAGTCATTCAAACTTCATGATTTCGAAGAATTGAGTGAGTTCATCATAACGGAGTAAAATCCCCGAAGTCCCGAAGTTAACTCTGAGCCTTAGATCTAAGGATGCCTGGGAACCATCGTGACTATCATATCTGAGCACGAGGACCAATAGTCGTTGGATCCTAAGGAAAGTGCACGAGGCCTAAACCCTTTGAAAGTGCACATGAGAGTGGAGTTTACGAAGTACCAAAGTTCTGAAATCATCGGAACCGTCCATCATTAGGGTTGACAGGTGGAAGGAGATCCAAGAGTTCGAGGACTCAGACATCGGATGAATTGAGAGAGAGTAATCTAAACTTTGCAAAGGGTGAGGTGGGAAGTGAATCTGAGCCATTGGATTCAGAGGATGTGTGGAAAAGATCCATGTGCTTCAAAGGAAGAACCTACAGAGAAGTCAAGAGGCTAATACTTGAGGAGCTAGGAGCTGCAACAATCCTAGTTGTCCATCAAGACAAGACACGTGGCGGGAGATCAACATTTCGCTGACTCGCAAATTGGGAAAGTCAAAGGTAGAGTTGTGAGTACTTGTGAGGTCTGACCTCGCGAGTTGATCTAAACCATCAGATTGCGAGAGGAGCATGGAACGTAGATCTGGTCCTGAGCAACCTCGAAAAATTAGGAATCAAAAGAAGAGAGATGAGTAGTATTCCAAAGTTGCCAAACACAAAGTATCAATTTGCGAGAGAGGATCTAGACCATTGGATCACGGGGAGTCTCAGACCATTGATCTAACACTATCGGAAGTTCAGAGATCAAAATTCTAGAAAAAAGGTGAGAAAACTAATTCCCCAAACCCCAAAATGCGAAGTCCCGATTCGTGAAGGGAAGATATGAACGTTAGATCATGGGGAGTCTTAGACCGTTGATTTGAGGTGAGCGAAGTTCTGAAGTTCGATTTTTGAGGAAAGGGATGTGGAATAATTTCCAACTTTGCGAAGCGCGAAGTCCCGAAGTGTTTGGAAGCTGGTCCTAGTTCATAGCCAGAGGTCATATCATCGAAAGTTAAAGGAAGGAGCTAGCGCTTGCTAGACTATTATCTTGGAGTTTGTGAGTTCATGGATTGGAAGAGTCAGGGTTGGCTCACATCCAAACACTCAAAACCTGAAATCACGATTTGATCATAGCCATTGATTGAAGGGAGAGTGTGGACCATAGTTTGAGTCTTGCAGGGAGTTAGCATATCGGACTTCAGAGAAGAGAAGTGAACTGCCCTCGGGCGACGAAGCACAAAGTCCCAAAGCACTTGGTAGTTGGGCCCCAGGTTATAGCCCAATGTCATAATCGAAGGGGCCTGGTGGGAGGAGCTAGCACCTAGAGGATTCACCGATCGGGAAAATGAAAATAGGGAGTATTGGGTTTGGCCCATAGCAGAATGCCCAAAATGTGAAGTCGTGAAGTGCCTTTTGGATAGGTGCGTGGCCGTCATAGTCAGTGGTCACGTGGAGGAGGCTTGGGAAGGTCACGGGTAGCATTAGAATCGCACCAGGGACTCGAAAGGGTTTGTGTTTAATTACAGAACAAGACCTTCAAGGTCTTAGAGAGTTGTTTGGTTCCAGAATTGGAGATCCTTGACCAGGAGGACGGGTTGGTTCCCCGATTTTCTAAATTAGGAACTGTAAAAAGAGAGGATTTGTTCCCGTAAGGAGAACAATTTATTTTTTTTATATTTCTCACCCCATTGTGGGTGTGCTACATGGTTCAATATTCTTCTTAACCCATTGGTGTTGCGTTGGATCTTATTTTACTGCATCAGTTCCTGTCTTGGCTCCTCCTTGAGTGACTACATCGATGTTTCTACCATCATCCCTAGCTTTTGCATACATCCAATGGACATTATGGTTGTTTTGGTTCCTTTTCTCTTGGATCTTTCCCAAGAGTGTTGGACAGTATTTTGTGTCATGGTCTGTTGCACGAAAGTACATACATGTTACTGGTGGGAGTGGAAACTCCCTGGCATAATGTCCTGGCTAATAGAAATTGTGACACACTACTAGTCCTTTGCGTCATCCAAGTCCTCCTATACCTTATCCTCCACCTTTGTATCCACCTCATCTCCTCGCAGTACATTTTACAAAGGTACCTGGTTATACTACACAGGGTTAAACTATGGCTGCACATTGTTGTATTGCGACTGCACATTGTTATACTATTGCTGTGCATTGTTGTATGGAGGTGGTACCTAGTTGAAATGATATGCAACATGTTCTGTCATCATTTCTTCTTGCACCCTATAGGTATATGAAGTTATTTCTCTCATCATCTCCATCGTCCTATAATCGTTATCATCACGACCCACTGACTTGCAAAAATTGCAGTATGAACTTTTGGGTATTGTCTTATATTTTTGCATCATTGGAAAATGATACGGATCATTCCCATGCATTTTACAGATCTCACAACATGTTCCTCATGTTGGAAAAGGGTTTGGTACTCATGTTTCCATATACTACACGAAAGTTGGACATTCGTTCTTATGGTGTCCTTCTGTCTTGCATAGGGTACACCAAAAAACTTCTCTTTTCTCTTTGCCCTTATTCTGGTTAATCTGAAATGTTAGATTATTCAAATCCTCCTTCATCTCCTTTATTGTTGGATATGTCTTTTGATACTAGTTCTCTTCAAGTTGTAAGACTGCCTGCAGAGACTCTTCCTGATTTTGGAAATTTTGATGTCTTAATGGGTATTTCAAATGTGGTAACAGTGAGTTCACAAATAAGTGCCTATGTTGCATGTCAATAATTGCATACTTCAAATTACCTTACAAAATTTTAAACCTCCGATCAATCTCCCAAATAGACTCACCTAGTTTTTTCTTGATTTCAATCATTTCATTCATATACTGATCTTTTGAGTTGGGCTTCTGAAATTTGTTTAGCAGTAGTTTTTTAATGTCTGCAATAGTCCTTGTTACTCCTGGTGGACTATTTACATCTAGGCTCATGTACCAGTCTAGTGCACGGTCTCTTGGCATGTTAGCTAACTGCACAAGTTTTGTATCCTCATCGGTGATCCTCTTTTCTTCCCATATCTTATCATAGATGAATAAGTTCTTCTCAGGGTCCTCTGATGCCTCTCCCTGAAATTCTGGTAATCTGATTGTGGGATCATGTCCTGCCATTTTGAACTGTGTTGAACTACTTCTTCCGCATGGTGTATATATTTGACTATTAATTCCTAAACTAGTTCCCCCAGTTGATTCTCCTTGACTGGATCCTTGTCCTATTGTTTTTCTTCCACTAAAATTTGGTTGTCCAAACATTGGTTTTCTTTCTGGTGTACTAGTCACACATGGGGTTGTAGGCTCCACACTAGCAGTGATCTGGATTGGAGTTATGCCTTCTGTCCCTGCCCTTGGACCTCCTGTTTTCCTTTCATACATTGCACATAGGATTTCCTCAATATGATCCACAGCCAGAAGATCCTCTACCTCTTCTTCATCTCTTTCCAAGCCCTCTCTATCAGCTATGGCTCTCTTCTTATTATTCATCTTATATTGGTAGGGTTCTCCACTGCGCATCTTTCCAACTGTTACCATTATCTTCTTTATCTCTTCTTCTTCCATCATGGTTGGGTCCATGGCTGCCTTATTCTTTCTCTTATCCATATCCTCATCCATTTCTCAACCTCTTGGCAGTGCTTTCCGCCTTCCCCCATGCACACAGGGAAGTTCAACTGTCTGATTCCATTGTCATCACACCGTTGTTATACAATAAAATCTTGATTGAAGTATACAATGATATGATGTACCTAACTCTGGGTACTTTTAGTAGAAAATCCTACTCTATTGCATTGTAAGACTTCACTATATCTATTGCAAATTTGATGATAAACCCTGAAACAATACTATCTAACCAGAAATCTACTGCACACGTAAATTTTGTATTAACTTGTTGTAAGTGTGTGATCTCCATAGGATTCCACTCTAGCTGCCTAATTTGATTTGTAGGGTGGTTTTATTTTAACCTCAATAACCACTCATGCAACAAATGTGGGAAATCACAAAAAAATACCTCATGCAAGTCGCTAAACACATATTTTTCAAGATATTTGCGCGGTGTTAAATTAGGGTTTATGCTATCCTTCTGCACAAACTCAATTTCTTTTGTTTTCAACCATCTTTCAATATCCACCTTCATTGGATTCCATGGCCTGAACATTCCCCTATAGTTTCATTCTCCATGCATTTATTCCATAGATCCCATCCAGTCAATCCTATGCAGTTCCAACCGACAACATAACCATTTGTTGGTTTAATACTCTCTTTCACTTCTTGGGATGACCTAGGTTTGGATCTCAACATGTTTCCAACAAAACCCTCTAAAACTATCATCCCTCCTGGTAAACTAGAAGGCAACATTGCGCACAGAGTGTACTGCGCATTCTCACCCGAGATAGATTTATGGGTGAATGCAATACTCAGGTGTTTGTAGTCTAGGAATGAGTGGGGATATGTGGGGGTATTCTTCCTTCTTCATTCATTAATATTGTTATTCATTCAAATATTTCTAGGCTTCATTCATTAATATTGTTATTCATTCAAATATTTCTAGGCTTCATTCATCTTTATCGTTATGCATGCATTTTAGTACATATAGTTAATCATTCATTCATAAGCTAACCATTAATAGAAATTAATCATTCAATAACCATCACATAAAACACAAGTTTTTCCATGGTTCACCCCCTCTTGGGCTACATCCACAAAGATTTGTCTTCTCTTCTCTTTTATTTAGTCTGCTGCAAACTATAGCGCTGCTAGCATTACATATTCAATCATACAATCATGTTGAGGTTAAGGAACCTCTGTGAGGTGGAATAGATCACACCAGGCTGCTCAACCTATGACCAAACCCTCAAAATATAGCTCACTTGACTCGTCTACCTACTTATTACAATCAGAACCTTGACTCAATAACCGAATATTCACCAACCCTTTTGAACTGAACCCTGAACCTAGACCTCCTAGGTTCTTATTTATACTACTCTACTGGCTTATATATGTTACAATATTTGTCAAAATCCCTAACCCTATCATGGTTAGGCTTGCGTGCATGTGTTCCACATTTATTTTCCTCTTGCCTGCTTCTTTTCCTTCTTTTTCTGCATGCTTCTTTCTTGCCATCTTTTACGCGCACTCCAAAATTAGGTCTTCCTTTCCAAAATTAGGCCTTTCCCAAAATATACCTTTTCTCCAAAAATAGGCTTGCGCCCCAAATATCCTTCCTTCACAAAATAGGACTGTTCCCAACAAAGGAACCACATACATTTTGTATAGGTTAAATAAAATAACTCAGAGAGATATTTACAACAAGCTATTATAAATGTAAAACATTGCTCGCATGAGAAAATTACAACTGAAATGATTGAGGGTATATTTTTAGGACCAATTTACATCCAGAGGGTATAACTCTTTGCTCAGAGGTGCATTTGGGGAACAAGAGCAGTATATGGAAAGATTATGAACCATACAAGAAATCCATGGAGCCATATTTGGAATCTAAGTATGTAAAAGTATGCAGGAATAAAAACAAGACACTTGTAACATACAGGGGTAAAATGAGAAAACAATATAAACTTCTAGAGACCATAACATTTAGCTAACAACTCAAATTTGAGAAAAATAATAGTCAATGGAAAGGTATTGATGAGGATAAGTTGTATATAAACCTAGAAATTGGATTAGTACAATTTTATTCTTCATAATTTGAAATGAAGAATGACTTGTAATCTAATTAATAAATATTTTTCAATATGCTTAATTCTAACAACAATTATTGCATGCACATTCCTGCAGAATTAGAGGTATGGGAAAGAATATGTTAGTTCCTATATGAGAAATAGAGATATGGAGGATGAACAAGGGTCTTAAATCCATGAGGAGGATATCACAGGTCTTCATGGAAACATGGGTAATTCTGATATATAGTCTAATGGAAGAAGAGGTAGGGAGGAGCTTATAACTATGAGAATACTCCAAACAGAAGTGCATAGCTATAGGGATGATAATGAAAATATTATGAAATTTTAGGAGGAGATACTTCAGATCTTGAATATGTTGTAATAAATTCAATAAATATATTGGTACAATACAAGAAGCTAGTGCAATGCAAGTATAAAAATATAGATCTCATCATAGAAGGGATGATCATGGAGGATTTTTACAATCAAGGAGTGTTAGCAGGAATCAACATCATCATTCCATGGGGAACTTGACCATAAGATAATATGCATGTTCAAGGTCATAGATCAAATTGTTGGTTGTGGAGCCTGATTATCTTCCTGATTCAAAGGTCCTTGCTTTCAGCCGTGTTTATACC
>CBVK0101428783.1:0-13729 GCA_900067695.1 Picea abies
TCGGTATCTTCTTTGTTCCAATATTGAACTTATTAATATTGATTGGTTTTCCAATGAATGCTAGCTCGATTCTTGGTCCTTCCACATCTCTTTGGCCCTTTGTTTTTGTGATTTTCACCTTCCTAGGATCATCGTCCTCATCAACATTCATGTTGTAACAACCTTGCAGTTTCTGGAGAGGCATAGTCCATTCATCCTTTTCTTATTATACAAGGAGTATAGAGGCCTCCTCAAATACTTTTTGTCTTACAATATGTAACACTTTATCTACTTAAGGATATTTACTTTCAAATAAGGAGGTAGTTACAAAATTTTGAGTCATACCTTCCCAATCTGCAATGACGAGGTGCAACTTTGCTTGAAGGTACCAGTTGATAGGTGTCATGTCCAGTGTGTTAATGAATTTATTCACCCACTGCTCTTGAGGAATGGTTCTCCAGGATTCCTCACAACTTCTCACATGGTCCTTTGAGCATCTTTGACCTGTGTACCGAACTTCGCAGCCTTCTACTTGTCCTGAGAACCATGTTGTCATCAAGGTATGAGATTGTACCTAGTCTGCAATGTTGGTTTTGTGTGTCCCCCACCATATTGATGGGATTGCTTTCAGGGCCTCATCCATTGCCAACAATCTTTGTTGCATTGGTACACTTTATTCAAAATCTGACAAGAAGTTTTCTAAAGGATTCAGACCATCAAAGGTGGGTAAGTTACTTACTATTGTGTCGATCCAACGAACTTCTCTAATTAATCTAGCACATATTCCTGTAGACACTTCATACATTTTATTCTACCAGTTCTCTAGTGCTTCTTCTGAGTCTGATGAGCATACGTTGTCACTTCGCCAGCTTAGATTTCCATCAGTTGTGGGATTAATGTAATATTGTTGTATGGTTGTTAGTTTGTATATGTTTTCCAGCTCATATGCACTGTCTTCCTCTTTGATGGGATATGTGTATCTCTGACCTTCATATGGATCTAAAGGTGTAATGACCCTAAGTCCATCTCTTTCAAAAGTCATATGTCTTTTATTTAAATCAACCACAGTGGAATTATTGAAATCCCAATCAATTCCTAACAACGCAGGGTAAGGACATCTATCATCAACTATCTCAATTACCTCAAAACCTGCAAACGTTCTTACTCCGACAATGTCCATAGGGACACGTTCTAGTCTGCCAAAGGGGCTTACATCTTGTTGATTAGCCATCCTAAGCCTGATAGGGGAATAGATCAACTTGGGTTTTCCCATTAGTTCCTAGGTTTGCTTCGTCATGACATTGACCTCCGACCCTAAGTCGAGGACCACATAGTCTATATCATATTCTCCTATTTGAGCATTCAAGTGTAATTCCTTATTTGTCCTTCTCTTTTTAGCAATTTTGTGTACTCTATTTAGTAAGGGGTCTATCTTTCCTAGCTCATACTATTTGATTAAATTTTGTAGTTCTTGTACAATGCTCTCATCCTAAATCAACTCAATACAAGTATATAGAAATTTCATGAGCTTGCTTACCTCTTTTCCTTCTCTTGGTAAAGAAGACTGATCAACTCCCTGAGGCATTCCATATTCTCTCACTTTTGGTCGTGTCCTTTATTTCCTTTGAACTCTTTTCTTTCCTCCTTGAATATTTGTCTTTCTTTCTTTGCATCAAAATTTTGGGTCTTCTTTGTAGCTTTCCTAACTCCCAAGTCTTTTGTAGTCTTCCCTAGGGTCAGTCTGTCCTCTCCTATAACAATACCTCCTCTAGTTATAACAGTGACTCTAGGGTCTTCTTCATGAGGTTCATCATCTATCAGTTACACTTGTGGGTTTTGTAGAGTTCCTCGTCTCTCCTGAAGCTTAGCTAGCAGTACAAAACAATATTATATAACATGTTCAAATGAGCTGTAGTACCTGCAAGTAGTGCAAGGGTTCCGACAGTCCCTTGAAAGGTGTCCTGGTTGTGCACAATTGTAATAGATGATCTATCCTCAACCTCGACCCATACCTCCTTATCATCCTCTTTCTCTGAATCCATCGCGAGGGTTGAATTTTCTTCTCCTAGGGGAGTTATACTGCACAGTGTTTCCTTCTTGCTATACTTTGCCTTGAATTTTGTATATGTTTCTCAACCTTTCATGCATGAGTTCATAAGACCTAAAATCCCTATCATTATGCCCCACAGACTTACAAAATGTGCAATACAAATTTTTGGGTGTCTGAACATATTTTTTCATGTAACAGCACTCACCAGAGTGATGTCTATTTTGGCATACCTCGCACCAGGGTAAGGTGACTTGATTCAAAAAGATCAGAGCTCCAGAGGCCAAGTATTCATGAAATATAAGGCAGTTCTCCTTGTCATGGACTTTTGATTTGCATATGACACACCAAATGTCTTCTCTTTTATCTTTTCCCTTGTCTTTCTTCATATCTTTGACCTGCATAGACAAACTAGTTAGCTGACTCAAGATCTGACTCATACCTGAGATGGATTCTCCCATAGGGGTTGATTCTAACTTAATGGTGATCTCTAGTGCCTCGGCCTATGAAGAAATATTTTGTTGCATTAGAGGAAATCTGATGTGTGGTAAGAGGGAAACAATGAGCCACTCTTTGTTCTGCTCATCTGGGATCTGAAAAGTCAATCAACATGTTAAGGTCTTGAATCTATGATTGAATTCCCAAACAGGTTCAACTACCTTCTACTTGATCTCTTTCAGCTCTGTAATACATTGTGACTCCAAATTGGGTTTCTTGAAGTTTGAAATCAATGCATTCTTGATCTCATTCAGCGTCTTAGGTTGTGCAAGTCCTTGGACAAGCTTCATGTACCATCTCAGTGCACAATCTCGAAGGGTAGTACTAAATTGATTTCTCTTAACAACTTAATCGATGACATTTTTAATATTCCATATGGCTTCACAAAGAAACCAATGTTGATTAGGATCTTTAGATCCATCTCCCCTAAACATAGGGAGCCTCATCTCATCTGCCATAGATATTCCTAGGTTTCATGTCTGAGTATGTGGTAGACTACTAGTGATAGTGCTCTGAACTCTCTGGTGGCTTGGATTAATCTGATTTATTAATGCTACTAAATCGACAAGAGAAATAATAGTACTTACTTCGGTAGTCTGTGTAGTTCCTGAAGTTTTTGGCTCGTCCCGATGAGGTTCTTCATCTTTCCCTTCCTCTGCCTTAGCGGGTTTTGAATGCTCTTCATCTATCATATCTGCCTCTTCTCCACTGTAGAAACCCTCATCCCTATAGTTATGCTTAAATAGGTTCTCAATATGAACTTCTCTGAATGCTCTCCCACTGTGCGTATGTCCAGCCTTTGTGTCATTGTCGTTGTCTAAATTCTTGAACATTAGATTTTCCAAATCTGAACAATCTACTGTATCTTCAAGATATTCTTCTCATGTAATAGCATCTTGATCCTCAACTTCAGAAAGTGTAAAATTTTTCCTCTGGGTCCCTTGAAGAAATATCTCTCAGCCTGGATATATGACTCTACTTTGTCAACAACAAACTCGGTGATTTACCCTCCAATGGTTCTATAAAACTAGCAATCTACTGCTCGTGACACGACTCTATCAACTCTCTTGAGTTTCTTCATCAGTGTCAACATCCAAACCACAGGAGGTCTAGATCTTATCTCAAACTAGGTATCTACTAACCTGTCTAACCACTCATATAACTCTTTATGGATTCCTCCAAAGAATATCTCATGTATATCGATAAAAATATACCTTCCTAACCAATCCTCTGTACTAAGATTAGGGTTCTTTTTCTTGGATTCAGTGAAGTCCTTTTCTTGATCTTCTATCCACTTTTGAATCTCTATCTTTGATGGAAACCACCTTGACATTCCCTCAAGAAGATTCCTATCCCAGAAATAGAACCATTTGTTGGCATAGGGACAGAACCAGGGTTCAACTCCAAGAGCGCACCAAGAATCCCTAACTACTGACCCTTTAGGAGACACCTACAAGGAATATGCAGTCTCACCCAAAGTAGCTATGGGGGCATTGCAGTACATAGATGTCTACAACTAGAAGGAATGCAAAGTGGATTCACAACAACCAACACACAACAATCTATTATTCTTTATCTTCTTAAAACCTACTATGAAAGTTATATCTTATATCTAACACATTATCACAATAACAACATCTCAAATGACAAATAATAGGGCATCAATCACACACAACAAAAAATATACATGGTTCACCCTCTCTCCAGGGCTACGTCCACATAACTGTCCTTTATGATATATTATGATGAAAGCATACAATTATGATTTGTGGTCTTAGTTGGCAGATCTTCTCTTCTTCTCTCTGTCTCTCCCCTCCCTACACACTCAATTGTAGGGTTGATCTTTGCACCCAGCTGAAGATCTTACAATACCAGAAGGCTCTCATACTCAACACTTATCTCTCTCACACAATAGTCCTCACTGATCACACAATAGTAATGAAATCTCAACCAACTTAGTACCGACCCATCCCAGGTCCTCTAGACCTCTATTTATACATTACAAGCACTCACCAACATCCTTAGGCCAAGACCTAGGTGTCAAAACCCTAGATACCAAAACCCTAGGTGTCTAAAACCCTGGGTCAACTTGACCTATGTTTTCAGGGCTTCGCCAACCTGTCTTTCTTTCCTTCTTGTGTGGTGCTCCAAAGAATCTAATGGTGGATTTTTCCTCTTGCTAAGTTGTCCACAATCCTTCTTTCTTGTTGATTTGTCATCCTCGATCTCCTTGTCCAATGACTTTCTTTCTCGAACTTTGCTGCATATTTTCTTCTCTTTTGCTCACTTCGACCCGGTAACAGTCACTGTGTCTTCCGCGAAGTTCACATTTTTCCTTTTCTTCCTTGTTCTTCACTTAGTTCTATAACCAAGGGAAAACAGGCCCCCAACACTCACCTATGACTCATCCTGAGACACTTCAGATCTAATCTTTATGTTTTACTTCGACTTCAAACTGCGTAGTGAAACCTTTTCTTTTTGCTCTATGCCTCCTCTCCTTCCTAGTGCAAACTGTATTTTATGTGTCTACTACCCAATTTCAACTGCACCTAGTACCTAGACCCTTTTCCTCATGCTTTTACTGAGAGATGTGAGGCAATTGGTTGTCATAATACAACTTCAGTTGGCTCCCCTTCACTAATACTTCCTTCCATTCTCCCTTCAAAGTCTTCAACTACGCAACTCCTCATTTTGTAACATAGGTGACCTCATATGGCCCGAGCCAATGCGTTCTGAACTTTCTAGGATGTTTTGTGAACTTACTGTCATATTACAGTACTAGATCATCTTGTTTAAATGCCTTCTTCTTGATGTGCCTGTCATGATAGGCCTTCTCTCTTTCCTTTTGCACCTTCTAATGGGATCCTGCAATAAATCTGTCTTCTTTGAGTTCGATCAACTGCGCAAGCCTTGCTTGAACAACACTAGTGTCATCCATATCTGTAAAGGAAAAAACTCTTAAGCTTGGTACCATGTATTCCATTGAGACAACGACTTTGAGACCATACACCAACTTGAAATGGTTCTGCATTGTTAGTTTCTTATAGGTGGTTATATAGGCCCAGAGTACTGTTGGTACTCTTAAATCCCAGTCATCCCTGTTCACACTACAAATTTTCGTCAACTTTGTATCAAATATATTGTTGAATGCTTCCACTATCCCATTTTCTTGTGGATGGTAAGGTGTGCTCTTCTGATGGTGGACTGCAAATTCCTCAGTTAGGGATTCAATTATTTTATTTATGAAATGTGTGCCTTGATCACTCATAAGGATCATTGGGCATCCCAACCTAGTTATGATGTCATCAAATATGAAGCATGCATATGTAGTTGCACTACAATCCTTAACTTCTCTTTCTTCAACCCATCTGGTCAAGTATTCTGTCACAATAATTATGTACCTTGCTCCTATGTGCTTTCTGGGTGGGTTTATAGGTCCTACAAAGTCAATGGCCTATTTCTCAAATGCTTGTAGGGTCAAATATGGTGATAATGGAATTTCATCTCTTTTGGATGGTTTTATAACTCTTTGGCATACATCACAAGTGTGATAATAGTCCTTGGCATCTCTGTGTAAGGAAGGCCACCAAAGACAAGCTCTAAGAACCTTTTGTGCAATTTCTTTCCCTGTGTAATGTCCTCCTGCGATGCCTTCATGAGATTCTACGAGGATCAATGGTCACTCTGAATCCATAACATATCTTCTTAGTATCTCATTAGGTCCCATCTTGTATAGTTGTCCAGCTATAATTGAGAAGTCTGCAGCGTGCACTACTAGCTATTTCTTCTAGGGAATTGTATACTCACTAGGTGCCATTCCTGTTGATAGGAACTGGACTATCTCTACAAAGTGGTCGTCAATCATTCTAATGGCTAGTAGCTCTGCATCCAGTAGTGCATCCTCCAAACTGGTTGTCTCTTCCTGATGTAGGAGCATCGCAAGGGTGTGCAAGCATAGCCAGCAGCGAGCCAACGTGGAGATAAGAGACAGTTGGAAAAGAACCAAGCACATTTTTTGAAAATGTTTTTAAATATTAATGAATTCATTAAGTGGATGCATGCTTGTATTATTGTAAAAGGACCTTGAGAGATCTTCTCTTGTTGATAGTAGATAGGAGCCTTTATGTGTAATGAATGTAGGTAGATAGAATTTAATTCTAGATTAGACGGTTTTAGAGCACAAGAGGGAAACGAGATATAGACACCCTCATTGTATAGTTGAAGAGGATTATGTCAATAGAGCATAGAGAAGAGAGCAAAGAGCTATAGTTGAAAAAACCCATGTACAGATATTTGAATTACTAGAAAGAGCTTCGATTCAAATACATGGTGTCGTATGTGTTCTCTGTGTATGCATGTTGAATGTTATGCTCATGTATGTTTACTTTCTGTTATACATTTTCTTTATATGATATGTATATGATTTCATTATTTTGTGTTTGAAGTCTGAGAGAGAGTAAGGAATGAGTTTCAATTGTTTCTCTATTTGAGAAAGAGTTCCTGCAAGGAGTGCAGTGAAGTTGTCCGCAAGGAGTGCATTGAAAAAATGTTCAGAGGTTTGTCTCTGAAAGATCAGATAGGATATATTTTGTTCTCATTTCCTCAGAAGTGCAGTTAGGCATAGGAGCCATGCAAAGTGTGCACAGGCCGAGAGTAGTTTTAGGGTTTGTAAGACCCGGAGGACTATTGAGAGACTACTGCTGCAGGGAGTGTCCAGAGTCACAGAGTTCAACACTTAGAAGTAATTGGAGAGCTTGCCACAAGGAGTGCATGCATGAGTCTTCTTTAAGACTCAGAGTTGGAGAAAGCTCAGGAGGGATAGAGTCTTTGCAGTTGTTGAAGAAAAGAACAGAAGGTTGGTGCCTTGAGGCATTGAAAGGAGGCGTCGCAAGTTTGTATTGCAGGCGGTTAAGTTCCATGGCAAAACACTTTCTTTAAGAGTGCAAAAGTTCTTAAAGGGAGAAGCAGATGATCGAGATTCTCCATAGAGAATTCATGAAGTCCCGTGAGCCGTCAGATCTCATGGAGGAGCAAGGAGGTTACGGTGGTCATTTTTTGCAAGAGGAACATCAGGAGAGAGAGGGTCGTAGATTCATGCCAACGAGGACTATTGGATCTACTCGTGAAATTCCATTTCTGGGTTTCGTGGGTGGAAAGACCGAAACTTCAGCGTTTGGACTCACGAAATCTGAAACCCTGACACAGCGAAATATTTCATCGTGGGGGCTAGTACTTGGACATGTGGTGAAGCCCGAGCAATTTGGCATTGCGGGGTTTGAAGGAACGAGGGTAAGCCAAGAATTTGGTGGATCAAATTCCCAAAACGTGAAAGAGGGACTCGAAACTTCGAGATTCATTAATTCCGTGTTCACGGTGATATAAGGTTGGGGATCGCGAGTCTAGGACTCGCGATACCTGAGACAATGAAATCACATGGGCTAGCAGATCGCGAGGAGGCGACAGGTGGCATAAGCCTACGTCAGTTGGAGAATAGGTGAAGTGATGCATGGAAGAATGTGGAGGTTCCTACCAAGAGTTGTGGGACCCAGAAGGTAGAGGGGACATAGAACTTGATCTTTGGATATCTCGATTTCCTGGGTCATGAAATAGCGTTGACCGTTGGATCAAGGAAAAGCTCTATAACCATTGATTTCTTGTGAAGGTGGAACCTTAGCGTTCCAGTGTTTATTAGAACTCGGCATATCGGTGTTCGGATGTCTAAAGGCATAGCCACTTGACCACAAGACTCGTGAAATTGTGAAGTTAGATCTCCCAAAGTGCGAAGGGATATTCCACGAGGTTTTCTATGGGGGCAAATTTTCCTGAAGGTGAAATAAAAGAGCCAATTGATGAAAGCTCTTCGGGCCAGTGGAAGAAGAACGATCCTGTGTGTAGCAGACTGTCGACCCGAGGGACGATAGGGTCTGCATTTGCATCATCTGGTATTAGAGCCTGATTCTTTTTTGTATATTTCAAGCAGGAAAAGTGAGAAGGAATTTCAGCCATGCCGCCGAGAAGAAGAGATAGGCAAACACCCGATCCGCCAGAGGATAGGGAATTACCAAGAGGAAGGGGTAGGCAGGTGCGAAATCCAGCCATGGAAAGAGAGATGTGTGACATACGCGCCAGACTTGAGGACATGGAGACAACATAGAGGTGCACAGCTGGTGTTGGAGATGTCAGTGATTCTGAAAGTGAAAATGAAGCTGGACATGAAGGAGAAGAAGTCACAGCAGAAGATGCAGCAAATGAATGCCTACTTAGGGTTGTTGCAAGAATGGGTGCTAAAGAAAAAATGGATATTCTAGTATATGAGGGAAACCTAGATGTTGAAGAGCTTCTAGACTAGATTAGAGCTCTGGACACATATTTTGACTATGAAGATGTTGAGGAGGACAAAAAGGTCAAACATGTTGTCACAAGATTAAAAGGACATGCAACATTGTGGTGGGATGAACTGCAAGCTGACAAATGTTGCCAAGGTAAGCAGAAAATCAAGAGTTGGGATTGGATGATTGCAAAGATGAAGGAAAAATTCATTACTAGGGATTACCAAATTACTCAGTTTCGGAGAATGCAAAACTTGAGACAGAAGCTGATGATAGTGAAGGAGTACACTGAAGAATTCTACAGGCTGAACATCAGAGCAGGTCATCGCGGAAGTGATGATGAAAAAGTTGCCAGATATATGAATGGTCTGAGATACAACATTCAGGATGAGATGAGCATGATGACCATCTGAACGGTGGAATATGCTTATCAGATGGCTCTAAAAGATGAAGAGAAGCTGAGCTAAAAACAAGGTCAAGGAGGTCGAGGCAGAAGTTATCCCAGAGGAAAATCAGTTTCCCAAGATAGAAATCAAAAGCCTAAGGAAGAATGGAAGAAACCTCAGATTGAGAGAGGTGGGAGCTCACAAAAAAGGCAATATGTTGGACAGAGAAGGCAGTATGCTGATCAGAGAGGAGAGTATGTTGATAACAACATTTTTCCTCGTACTAGAGGTAGAGGAAGAGGAAGAGGTGGAGTGATAAAATGCTTCATGTGCAAAAGGGTCGGACACAAGTCTTATGAATGTCTAGACAAGAAGAAAGAGGAAGGAGAGACTCACATTGTCAAAGCATAGAGGGGAAATGTTGAGGTAGAGGATGTTGAAGGCAGAAGATAGCTGATGATGTGAAAAGTTATTTTGACACCAGAGAAGGAGGTGGAGAGTTTAGTCCAAAGAAACATACTTTTTCGGACTGCGTGCAAAACCAAAGACAGGGTATGCAAAGTCATTGTGGCAGTGCTAGCAAAGATAATCTCGTTTCTACAGAGATGGTAGAAAAGTTGGAGCTAGAGACGATTGAACATCGAAGCCCATATAGAGTTTCGTCGTTGCAAAAAGGACATCAGGTAAATGTCACTAAGCAATGTTTGATTGAGTTTAAATTAGGAGGGTATAAATATGAAATACTCTGTGATGTTATTCCTATGGATGTTTGTCATCTATTGCTGGGTAGACCGTGGCAATATGATAGAAATGTGATTCATGATGGGAGAATGAACACATATACCCTAGAGAAAAATGGGAGAACTCACATGTTGTTTCCGGTCAAAGATAAAGAAATAAAACTGGAGGTGAGAAACACTGTACTTCTCATGAGTGGGAAGGAACTTCTTAAGGAGGTTAAGAAGAAGAAGTAACCATAGTTCATTGTGGTCAAGAAGCCAAAGATTGTTTTAACCAGCACAAGGGTGGATGATTTACCAAAAGAGTTTCAGAAACTGCTGGAAGAGTTCGCTGATATAGTAGTGGATGAATTGCCTCGTTTGTTGCCACTGATTAGAAGTATAATTCATCAAATTGATCTCATACCTGGAGCTAGTTTTCCAAACAAAGCAGTGCACAGATTGACACCGTAGGAGAATGAAGAGGTCAAAAGACAAGTCCAGGATTTTTGGACAAAGGTTTGGTTAGAGAAAGCTTGAGTCCATGTGTTGTTCCGATAGTACTCAGTCCAAAGAAAGACGGAGGATGGAGGATGTGTACTGACTCAAGGGAAATCAACAAAATAACCATCAAGTACAGATTTCCATTGCCAAGGATGGATGATCTGATGGATTTATTGAGTGGGGCCAAATTTTTTTCAAAGATTTATTTGAAAAGTGGATATCACCAGATTCATATGAGGGAAGGTGACGAATGGAAGACAACATTCAAAACCAATGAAGGGTTGTATGAATGGATTGTCATGCCATTTGGTTTAACAAACGCATTGAGTACTTTCATGAGATTGATGAATGAAGTCTTGAAGGATTTCATTGGAAAATTTTTCATTGTGTATCTTGATGACATACTGATTTTTAGTAAAACAAAGGTAGAACATCTAAAACATTTGGCTACAGTGATGAAGAGGTTACATCAAGAGAAGTTGTCGATAAAAATGAAGAAATCCTCATTCATGAAGACAAAGCTCATTTATTTGGGGTTTGTTATTTCTGCAGATAATTTGAGGATGGATCCAAATAAGGTGGAGGTAATCAAGAATTGGTTGTCACCAAAGAATATCTTTGAAGTTCGAAGTTTTCATGGATTGGCTAGTTTCTACCAAAAATTCATTAGGAATTTCAGTGGAATTAGTGCACCGATGATGGACACAGTGAAGAAGAGACATAAGTATTTTCACTGGACAGAAGAGGCTGAAAAACGATTCAATTTGCTGAAGAGGAAAATCACGGAACAACCAATTCTGGTGTTTCCTGATTTCCAAAAGACATTTCAAGTAAAATGTGATGCAAGTGGATTTGCAATAGGGGCAGTCTTGAGTCAAGAAGACAAGCTGATAGCATACTTCAGCGAGAAGCTGAATGAAGCCAAGATAAAATACTCCACGTATGATAAGGAATTCTATGTTATTATTTAGGCATTGAAGAAATAGAGACATTATCTAATTCCTAAGGAGTTTGTCTTGTATAGTGATAATCATGCATTGCAATTTGTGACTCAACATGAGAAGTTGAATCAAAGACATGTTAAATGGGTTGAATACATGTAGAACTTTACTTTTGTAACCAAGCATATTTCTGGAACTGCTAACAAAGTTGTTGATGCTTTGAGCAAGAAATGTTTGTTGTTGCAGGAGTTCAGAGTCGAAACACTAGGTTTTGATAATCTCAGGGACATGTACAGAGATGATCCATATTTTGAAGAGGCGTATGAAGCAGCTGAGAATCCAATTCTCAAGGATAGAAGCCAATGGGCAGAATACATGATCCAAGAAGGATTACTATTTAAAGGTAATCAACTTTGTATTCCAAAATGCTCCATGAGGGAGAATTTGTTGAAGGAGAAACATAGTGGAGGATTGGCCAGACATTTCGATCATAAAAGGACGTTCACAAAGTTGAGAGAGTCATATTTTTGGCCAGGAATGCGAGTAGACATCAAAATATTCATGGACAGATGTAGAATTTGTCAACATTCAAAAGGAAAGAGGCAGAATGCAGGTTTTTATCAACCATTACCCATACTTGAGAGGCCATAGGATGCAATCAACGTGGACTTCATATTGGGGTTGCCAAGAACACAAAGAGGGTTTGAATCAATCTTTGTGGTAGTGGATAGATTTTCCAAAATGGCACATTTCATTCCATGTCAGAAAACCAGTGACGCAACTCACATTGCGAACTTGTTTTTCAAAGAAGTCATTCGACTTCACAGCTTACCAAAGAGAATAGTTTCGGATCGAGACACTAAGTTCGTAGGACACTTCTGGAGAACCTTATGGAAGAAGTTGGGAACAAATTTTTTGTTTAGTTCTGCTTATCATCCTCAGACGGATGAACAAAGAGAAGTCATGAACCAGAGTTTGGGAGACTTGTTGAGGAGCTTGGTGACAAAACACCACAACTAGTGGGACAACATATTACCACAAGAGGAGTTTTCTTACAACGATTCAATTAATAGGAGCAAAGGATAGAGTCCATTTCAAATTGTTTATGGAATGTAGTCGAGAGGAATTTATGAGCTGAGGGATTCAGAATAGATTGCGACTAGGAGTGCTAGTGCAAAAGATTTCGCAGAGGCAATGAAGGAACTTCACAGCCAGGTGAAGGAACGATTGCAGAGTTCGAGCCAAGAATATAAGCGGAGAACAAATCAACACAAGAGACAACTTCAAATCAAATTTTGTGATTTGATCCTTGCACATTTGAGAAAGGAAAGGTTCCCGAGTGAAACATATAATAAACTGAAGATGAAGAAGATCAGACCATGTAAGGTCCTGAAGAAATTTGGGGCAAATGCTTATGATATTGAATTACCTGATGGGATCGGAATTTCTCCGATATTTAATGTCTCAGATTTGTACCCATACAAAGATGAGGAAGAAGGAACAAGTGATGAACAATCAAAGGTTCAATGGACAAAAAAGATGCCAGTTGTAGAGAAGCCATAGATGGAAAGCATACTGGACAAAAGAGTTGGTAAGAGAACCAGGCGAAAGCAATACTTTGAATACTTGGTCAAGTGGAAGGGCCATCCAGTTGAAGATGCCAGCTGGGAGAATGAAGTAGAAATACATAAGCATGGGTAGACTGTGCGTGAGCTCATGGAAAGGAGCCATGAAAATTTTCAAGCGAGGAAGTATGATGCAGGAGCATCGCAAGGGTGTGCAAGCATAGCCAGTAGCGAGCTAGTGCGAAGATAAGAGACAGCTGAAAAAGCACCGAGAACATTTTTTGAAAATGTTTTGAAATATTAATGAAGTCATTAAGTGGAGGCATGCTTGTATTATTGTTAAAGGACCTTGAGCGATCTGCTCTCATCCATAGTAGATAGGAGCCTTTATGTGTAATGAATGTAGGTAGATAGAATTTAATTCTATATTAGATGGTTTTAGAGTGCAAGAGGGAAACATGATATAGACACACTCATTGTATAGTTGAAGAGGATTATGTCAATAGAGCATAGAGAAGATAGCAGAGAGTTATAGTTGAAAACACCCATGTATAGAGATTTGAATTAATAGAAAGAGCTTTGATTCAAATTCATGGTGTCGTATTTGTTCTCTGTGTATGCATGTTGAATGTTATGCTCATGGATGTTTACTTTCTGTTATACATTTTCTTTATATTCTGTGTATATGATTTCATGCTTTTTTGTTTGAAGTCTGAGAGAGAGTAAGGAATGAGTTTCAATTGTTTCTCTATTTGAGAAAG
>CBVK0101428790.1:0-17759 GCA_900067695.1 Picea abies
AAATACCATGATCTTTCACTCATGTAGTTAGCTATCCTCCATACTTTCTTGACATTATATCTGAACCTGTAGCCATATTGGTTGGTGTACCTGGTTAGATTGGGAGTTGGACTGAAGAAGCGGGTTGTCAGGCCTATGGGATATTGAAGAGGTGGGTTTTCATGCCCATGAGAAATCTCTCTGGGTGAGAGAATTTTTGGGAATTGATTTCCCGAAGGTGCTAAACTGCAACTACAGGGCTCTGAGACTTCCTATCCGTCTTGTTGTTGAAGCCCATAAAGGAATTGGGCAGTCGAAGGATTGTTGAGCAGAGAAGGGGCACACTTCTTGGGGTGTGACATGCATGTGGGGAATGAGGGACTGTAGGCTCTTAGTTTGAGTTGGCACCTGTGACAGAGTCTTTCCTGTTGTCTATGAACCATTATCCTGGTTAGAAATCCCTTTACCCGGGTGGAGTTTAGTCCCAGCTCAATGGTGACCCACTGTTAAGAGTGACGAGTAGTGTGACCTAAAGTTGAGAGGTTCGTGGAAGGTCTGCACATAGCTGGTGATATTCTTACAAGATAAGTGTCAACTGTGTGATAAATTTACATGCTGCATTATTATTTACGTGTTTATTTTTATGGGTTTATTCTATGTGTGGTTATAACTGTCTGTATATTTATGGGTATTTCCTATATATGTTGTATGTATATGTTTATTGCTATTTCAGTGTGAATCTATGCATTTACAGATGTATTTGTCTGTTTACGCTATATATATATATATATTCACAAGAATTTTGTGTGTATGTACTTTAATTGCATGCAGTTCGAAAAATTTACATGGCATAGCTGAGTTGGATGTTGGGTATGTTATAGTATGTTCCACAGAGAGAATGAAAGCATTCTCTCATGTAGCATGCCTTGGCGTGGGTGGTCGAGGATGTTACAATCCAGATCATTGCCTTAGGGTCTTGTTTCTTTTAGGAGTCTTCTTAAAAAAATATCGAGGCAACAACATTGGTCAATACATGTTTTTATATCTTAATCATTTTTTCTCCCTATCTTTAGTTCATGTTATCATACGAGTCCTTATTGTAGTGTCGATATTTATTTCACTGTTATACCTTAAGATGTTTTTTTTAGCTTATCCATATAGCTTATTTGAATTATAATGACCTAGGATTTTCCTTCATTATGCCAAGAAAATATGAAAGTTCCTAGGCTTTAATATTTATTTTCTTCCCTAGTGACTCATTTAGAATAGACGAGTAGTGATTTCACATTAATACCCATCAAAAAATTGGAATCCTTTATCTAAGTTTACACTCACCACAAAATATGACTCTATCACAACCCTCATCACAAGAGTATAAATTCTTTGTGTAAATATCAGGTAGTTGACAATTACATTGTTCATTCCATTTGTGGTAATTGATGCATGTATAATGCACAATCTCAAACTTACACTACTAAAACATATGGCAATAGCAATATCACTACCAAATTTAGAAATGCAATCATCCAATTTTCATGTTCCCTCATGAGCATGCTAGGATCATTTTTCGAACCCTAGTAAGTGGTATATTGCATGTGAAAGAATGTTATGAACCAATTCCTTAAGAATGATAAAAATTCAATGAATATCAATCCACTTCGAGGGGGGAACCTCATTTTACAATATATTCAATGTACAAGATGAGATGATATGATCCTAAGACTAGGTCTCCTTGGTATATATATATAGGAGACAAAGAATACAATTATAATGAAAGGTTACAATGAAGGGTTCTAGCCTACATACAATTATAACACTAGAAATGTAATAATTCAATATCTAGGTATTAAGAAGGGGTTTTATAATTAACATGGGGATTTGTATAGCGCTTACCATGCCCCTCCCTTTCAAACAAACATTTTCCTCAACACTTGACTAACCGTGGTTGTTTCTGCATGAATAAATAATATTTCCATGTTGCCTCTTCCATTGGTAGGTTCTTCCATTTGATGAGGTACTTAGTAATTGCTCAATTTATTAGTTTCTTAATCCTTGTTTCAAGTATTGTTTTTGGTTCCAGTATTATTTTCCCTTCTTCATTAATCTCTAGTGAAACAGTTTGGGCTAGGATCTTGTTGTAGATTACCTTATTTAAGAAAGAAACATGGAATACTGGATGTACACATGATGATCCGAATTGGATCTTGGAAAATGTTTGTAAATTTTGTAAATTAACATGTTTCATTTCATTTCATTTTATTTTTGTCTTCTTGGAAAATTGGAAGTGGAAACAAATATAAGTGATGGTTGGCCTTCCAAAGGTATCCCATTAAAACAATGAGGGTTGTAGTGAAAAAAAAATGAAGGGATATGCAAGGAGAAAGGGAGAAGGACACCAAAATAAATTAAATCTCGATGATGGAAGCTTGCTTGAGGTGGAGTGGATGAAGGAGTTAATGTGCCTATTCACTCTAAGAGAAGGTGTCTTTGAGACATGGCCTAATGCAAATTTGATATTCATAGTGAGTAAAAATATACAAAGTTTGTGTATAGCTCACTCCTCTGTAATATTCTCTTGAAAGTAATAAAATCTATAGTGAATGTTGGGTTTATAGAGTAAAAACTTGTCTTAGATGTGCTTTTTTCCTCTACAATATGTTGGGTATGCTGTTGTGATTAGTTATTAAGCTATTCATTGAGTTACGATTTCGTTTTAATGCTTGATCACTAATTAACCTAGCCTATTGTTGAGTGGAAGATAAATTATTTTAAATGTTGCACGGTATTTGGAGGGGTAACATAATTCTACTTCATTGAATTTTCCACTAGAGTTGGTCATTAAAAACAAAAAACAAACTTATTTGCAATAGTCATCCTTGTTGGCGAAATTGAGTGGACTCTTAGTCCCTCAATTACATATTAGATGGCATTAGAGCAGGTTCCAAAGGTTTGGAGAACACCTCCATGTTAAACACCCACAACCAATACCAAAACAATGGAAAAACATTGTTTCCAAGCCTACAGAGAAGCTAACCACCATCAATGGTGGGGCATCATCCTGAAGAAGATGAAAGGGAATAATCATAGGTTAGATTGGCTCAGTTGGATCAAATAATTACTATATTGAGAGAGTTGGTGACACAACTTCTAGCAATGAAGGTGGAGGAAGCACACTCAATAGAGATTGAGCATGAAGAACACAAGGATGACTCAGAAGGTTCCAAAGGTGAGACTCTTGGAAAATAAGGTAATGATAACAAATTTTCTTCATCTTCGAGTGTCCCTTTCAAGTTGAAGTGAAGGTTTAAATAATGATGTATGATGGACAAACTAATGTCAAGGTGTTGGATAGTTGGTTGAAACAATTGGAAGTTTACTTTGGGATTTATCAAGTCCAAGAAACACACCATATTTTCTTTACTCATTTGAAGATGATCAAACATGCTCTTCTATGGTGGGAGATTTATGTGGATGCACCGAGGATAGGAAATAATTCTAGGGTGATGGAATGGGAGGAATTTAAGGCATTTCTAAAGTCATAATTCTATCCCATAGGCTATGAACAGGAAAAAATCATAAAGTGGAAGTACCTTTAGAAAGAACATGGACAAAGAGTGAAAGAATACAATTTTGAGTTTAGAAGGTAGGCCATCCAATTGGGTATCTCTATGGAAGAGCCAGGAGTAGTGATGAAGTGCCTTAGAGTAATTTTCATCCATATCTGAAGACAATTGCAGCTTCATGGTGTGAAATTCATAGATGAGGCAAGAAATATGGCTCTTTATATTGAGTTGGACTCTAAGAAAGGAGAGCATCACATGGGCAAGAAGAAACCAAAAAGAGAAAATACAAGAAGATGACATCCACAACAACAAAAAAATGAGGGATCCTAATAGGCATTGCAAACATTATGATGTGGATGGACACACATAAGATAAGTGCTGGAAATTTCATCCATAATTACTTGTAAAGTGTCTAAAGTAAAAGGGGAAATAGAAAAGAGTTATTGAGACAAAACAAATAAGTAGTATAATCACCTTTTGATCTGGACGAAGCTATGGTTTGCACCACATTACAACAACCAAAGGTGAGTGGAGATAAACATTCTTTATTCCAAATCAAAGTTCAAGTGAAGAACCCGAAGATAAATTCCTTGTTCAATAGTGGTTCTCAATGTAATATGGTTTCTGAAACATTAATTGATGAGCTTGTTCTAGAAGCATATGATCTAATACAACCAAGTTCACTAGTATGTTTGCAAAGGAAATTTTTTATGAGAAGCACTCAAAGATGTAGAATAAAGTTCACCATTAGTGCCATATATGTTGATGAGTTAGAATGTGAAGTTACACAATTGAACACCTTTGTAGTGATGTTGGGTAGCCCCTTCTTGTGGGATATGGATGCTACCTTCTACAGGAGAGAAAACAAGTACCACTTGGTCAAGGGTGGAAAGACATACCTCGTCAAAGCACATCAAGAGAGAAAGAACATAAATCCTCTAGTAGTGAAACAAGGGAAAACAAGTAGGAAACAAACCACCTTCATTAGGAATGGAATGTTGGATATGTAGAGGAAAATGGAGGCCTCCTGCTTCCATCTCCTTAATGTTCTAACTTTTGGGGACCAAAAGCCTTCAAATGGGGAGGTGTGATCCAAATTGGATCTTGGAAAATGTTTGCAAATTTTGTAAATAAATATGTTTCATTTCATTTCATTTTATTTTTGTCTTCTTAGAAAATTGGAAGTGGAAATGAACATATGTGATGGTTTTAATTCCAAAGGTAGCCCATTAAAACAATGAGGGATGTAGCAAAAAAAAGATGAAGGGAGATGCGAGGAAGAAGGGAGAAGAACAATAGAAGAAATTAAAGCTCAAGGAGGGAAACCCTATTTAGGTGGAGTCGATGAAGGAGTTAATGTGCTTGTTCACTCCAAGAAAAGGTGTCTCTGAGCGATGTCATGCTGCAGTTTTGATCTTCATGGTGAGTAACAATACAAAGAGTCTATGTATAGATCACTCCTTTGTGATATTTTCTCAATCGTAATAAAATCTCCAGTGAATGTTGGGTTTCTAGAGTAAAACCTTATCCCATATGTGTTCTTTTCCTCTGCAATCTATTGGGTATGTTGGTGTGATTAGTTATTGAGCTATTCATTGAGTTATGATTCCATTTTGATGCTTGATCACTAATTGAACTAGCCTAATGTTGAGTTGAAGATAAATTGTTTTAAATGTTGCATGGTATTTGGAGTGGAAACATAAATACTTCATTGAATTTACCATTGGAGTTGGTGATTAAAAAAATAAAAAAATAAATTATTTTGCAATAGTCATCTGTGTTGGTGAATTGAGTGGACTCTTAGTCCCTCAATTATGGATCAAGTGAATATGGAGGAAACTCCAATTTACAAGTCATACTTCCGATCCATTGAAAAACCTTATAGGAGCCATAATATTTGGGTGCTAGTTTATTGTCCTTCTTTTATTTTTTGAGAGACATATGTTTATATAGTTTTAGCCTCAAAAATACCCAATCCGCAATTTCAAATTCCCTTTCACTATGATGTAGATATACTTGTTGTTTTATTCTATTTTGTGCCATAACCAAGTTGTCCTTCAATATTTTGAGAACCTCTTGTTGGTGCCCTATGTGGTTCTACACTAGTTGAAACTTTGTAGTCCGTTTCAAGGGTGATGTGATGGATGGAGGATGATATCTATAAAGTTCCAAAAATGGGGACATTTTTGATGAAGTATGGAAGGATGTGTTGTGCCACCATTTTTCCAAGGGAAACCACTTGACCCATTGTGTATGTTTATCAGGTGAAAAGAGATGAATATATCCTTCTAAAATTTATTCACAATCTCAGTTTTCCCATCGGATTGAGGTTGGTAAGATGAGATGTGAGACATTTGAGTACCCAAATAAAATAATAATTCAGTCCAAAAAATTTCTGTAAAAATTGGATCTCTGTCACTTACAATAATCTTGGGGAGTCCATGCAGTTTTTTATCTGTTTCCATGAATGTTGGGGCTATTGTAATTTCTTTAAAAGAATGAGAAAGAGAGAACAAGTGGGCATAATTTTACAGTCGATCCACCACTACCAGGATTGTTGGGATATTTAGACACTTAGGAGTTAGTTAAGATCTACTTGGCCTAATGTGTCGTTAGGTAAAAGTGTGCTTCTTAGTGTGTTTCTTTAGTATGCATTTGTAGTTAGGAAATTCGACAGATCACTCTATGTCAGGAACATATCGTGACCATCGAATTTCCTAAATACAAATGCATACTAAAGAAACACACTTTTACCTAATGACACATTAGACCAAATAGATCTTAACTAACTCCTAAGTGTCTAAATATCCTAACATCCCCCCTTAAGAACAACTTGGGATAGGATTGAAGGATTTACAATGTTGACACAATAGGAGAATGAAGGAGGCATTAGAGCCTATCCCCACTTAATGACAACTTCCTGAACTCCTAACATAGATCAAAGTTTGGAAAACTTTGCTTCTATAAGAGACTTTGTGAAAATGTATGCAACTTGATCTTCTGTAGGGAAAAAGAGCACTTCAATAACTTGATCATGAATGAGATTTCTGATGAAGTGCATGTGTAGCTTGATTTGTTTTCTACGTTGATGTTGAACTAGTTCTTTGACGAGCTTGATGACACTCTGATTTTCACACCAAAGGTTGGTTGGATGCTGTCGCTGGAATCCAAACTCTGAAAGGATATGTTGAAGCCACAAGGCTTCCTGACTGGCATTTACCGATGCTCGATACTCTGCTTATGCTGAAGAAAGTGCAATATCCTATTGTTTCTTACATGCCCAAGTGACAGGTCCTGAACTAAGGATGAAAACATAACTTGCAGTAGACTTCCGATCATCAGGGTTGCTGACCAATCTGAATCAGTGAAACCAACCAATAAAGGATTCCCCCCTAAACTATAATGTATCCCGAACTGAACTATACCATGGAAAAAGTGAAGTATCCTTTTAGTTGCTTTCCAATGGCTTTCATGGGGTGTTTTCATATACCAGGAAACAAGACCAACAACAAAGGAAAGATAAGGACAGGTATGAGTCAATTATAAGAGGATACCAACTAACTAATGGTATAGGGTAGCATCAACTTTAGGAGAAGTACAGGTGGCAGTAAGCTTGACTCCAAACTAGAAGGGGGAAGGTTTTTTTTTACAATCATCCATGTGAAAGCGACGAAGAAGGTCACAAGCATACTTAGACCGGGAAAGGAAAATTCCTTCATTGGTTTGCAAAACTTGGAGGCCAAGGAAATAGTGCAAAAATCCCAAGTCTGTCATTTCAAATTTCTTCTTAAGTTTGGTTTTCACATGGTTTAAGAGTTTTGAGTCACTACCAGTAAGGATACGGTCATCAACATAAACGAAAATGGTTATGAGATGGGTTCCTACTTTCTTGGTATAGACATTAGGATCATAATGACATCTAGAGAATCCAGTGTCAATAAGATAGATGTCCATTTTGGCATACCAAGATCAGGGAGCTTGCTTAATACCATAAAGATATTTCTTAAGGAGACAAACAAGGCTAGAGTCATTTTGGACATAGCTAGGAGGTTGTTCCGTGTAGATTTATTCTTCCAAATCTCCATGCAAGAAGGAGGATTTAACATCCATCTGATGGACCTCCCATTTATGTGAGGCAACAAGGGAAAGAACAAGGTGGATGGAATTCATTTTGGCTACAGGGGAAAAGGTTTCATTATAGTCAATTCCTTCAACTTGGGGAAATCCTTTAGAAACTAGCCGAGCCTTGTGTCTTTAAACACTTCCATCTGATGCATACTTAGTTCTGTAGACCCATTTACATCTGACAAGTTTTCTTCCTTTTGGAAGAGGTACAAGATCCCAAGTATCATTTTCCATTAAAGAATGATACTCTTCATTCATTGGTGTATCCCGATATGGATGACCTGAAGCTTCTGCAAATGTCTCTGGATCATGAGTCTCTGAAACTTGAGCCAAAAGATAAGAGTCTCACTGGAACTATGAACGTGTTTGACATTGATATGAAGGATCACCAAAAAGACCACCAACTACTTCTCGTGTTGAACAAACCCATCCAAGAAGCAGTGGAACTGGTGTTAGTTCAGGTTCAAAGGACTCATATGGAGGAAAGTGAGCAAGTGGAGGTGGATTTTCATCCTCATTGTCATCATCTAAAGAAGAAACCATAATAGGAACAAAAGAAGGTACAAACATCGAAGATGGATCGTAGACCGAAGAAGGCACAATCCTTGAATTGGGCTCACAGACCAAGAGATTTTCATCAAATTTAACATAATAATTTCATTACAATGTGGTTGAAGAAGTCTATAACCTTAGACATCTACAAAATAACCAACAAATATACATTTCTCACTTTTAGGCTGTAATGCTTTCCTTTTCTCATCAGGAATGTGAGCCCATGCTATGCTGCCAAATACATGAAAGTCACTTACATCTGGTTTAATTTTAGTACAAGCTTCTTTCGGTGTTATATTTTTAAGAGCCTTTGTGGGAGTGCGATTTACTATGTAATTTGCACAATTGATTGCTTCTTCCCAATATTTTAGAATTAATCCCTTAGATTAGATCATACAATTAGCCATTTTGTTTAGTGTGTGGTTCTTTCTCTCAGAAACACCATTTTTTTGTGGTGTATATGGAACAGTGTGTTGCATTTGGATTCCATGTGTAGTGCAGTAACTTGTAAAATGAGTGTTCACATATTTGCCTACATTATATGTTCTTAACCTTTGAATTTGATGTCCAGATTGATTTTCTACAAGGGCCTTGTAGGCCAAAAAATTGTCAAAAACTTCACTCTTAAGTTTTAATAAGTAAACCCAAGTACGCTTGGAAAAGTCATCAATGAAAGTTAAGAAATAATTGCACTCAGAAAAAAAAGGAGTAGAAAGTGGACCACACAAATCACTGTGAACAAGTTGCAAAGGGTCTGAGGCGTGTCAAGAGGCACGTTTGTCAAAACTATCCTGATGATGTTTGTTGAGAACACAACCAGAACAAACACCATCTCTACATGAAACAGGAGGAACACCAGTCACCATCTGTTGATTACATAGTCCCTGCAATGAGTGATAGTTTAGATGACCAAACCGCTCATGCCAAAGTTTTCTCAAGTCATCTCTATGAGCAACAAAAACTAATGAGAACGATGATGACCCAAAGTTGTCAAACTTGTACAACCTGGTAATATTATCAACAATTCCAGTTGCAAGAACATGCTTATGATCTTTTAGATCCTTGTTTACAATTTGGTGAGGTGAAAACTCTACAGTTTTACCTTCACCTAAATGAGTGATTTGATATATTGATAGAAGGTTACAAGAAAGACTTGGAACACATAATACATCATTGAAATGACCATTAACTACTTGAACTGTTCTAGATACCACAACACTAAGAGATCTATCATCACCAACAAATATTTTCTTGGTGTTACATTCATTTAGAGCAAAAAATATGTCTTTATCCTTGGCCATATGATAAGATGCTCCATAATCAATAAGCCACTCATAAGAAGAAGAAGTATAAGTTTTATTGAAAGAGAAACTAGAAGTAGAAAGTGCATATCCAGAAGAAGAAGAAGTAGAATCAATAATGATGTTGTGCTTCTTCATTGCTTCTTCTAAAGCTTCCATGTTCTTGAAACATTTGGACTCATCATGACCATGTTTATCACAAAATTTGCAATGTCTGTCAGTCTTCTTATTTTTATATTTTTCTCCTTTGTCACCATTAGGAGATAAAGTTGTCTGAGAAGGTTTGGGATCCTTATGTTGCTTGTTTTTGTAGCGAGGATGTTGTTTCTTGGGATACTTGGGTTTATATTTCTGCTAGGCAACTAAGGCTTTGTTGGAGGTACCTGCAATGCTGATGAATCCAAGTTGTACAAGCTTATCTTCCTCTCTAATCAAAGCAAAAAAAAGGACTCAAGAGTGGGTTTTTGATAAGCTTTCCCTAGAGCCTCTCTCATGGCAAAAAAGGTAGATACAAACATATAATATGCACTACCTAGCTTAGAAATAATAAGATAGATGAACACTCTTCTTCCATTTTTATCTCACATTCTTCACATAAAATTCTGAGTGTTTTAAACTTAGATATGTAGTCTCCAAGGAAAGAAAAATCACTTGGAATTAAGGTCATTACTTTATTTTCTAACTAGTGTGCTCGAATAATATTGAGTTTACCAAACACATATTCAATATTGTCCCAAGCTTCTTCGGGGTCATCTATTTCTTTAAGGTGGAACCTTAAATCAGGAGAGATGAACATTCTGATTATTCCATGTCCTCTGTCACACCTATTAGCCCATTTGAATTTCTTATCATCATCAGTGGGTGTTTTTTCCTTTCCCAAGGTAATGTGGTACAAGCCTTTACTTCTTAATAAATCTTCCATATGAGATTTCTATTGGAAGTAGTTGGTGCTAGTAAGAAAAATATTACTAGAATAAGCCATATTAAATCTGTAGATAATATGGATTTAAAAACTGAAACTGATGTTCTGGATGGAAAGATCTCGAAAAGTTAGGCAGTTTTTAAAAAAACGGCACTGAAAATAGACTTCGGATGTGAGAGTTATGCTCTTTAAAAAAAAGGCATAAACGGTAACCAAAGGACCACGTGGTGGTGTAAGTTGCTTTATGAAGCGACCCACTTTCATAAAGAGAAGTGGGGATCAATTTTACAATGAAGTTACTTCATGAAAAATATATAACTCTAAAATAAAATATTAAAGCTACTTAAAGTGATTCACTTTTATACTTGAAGTGAAATACACTTTACAATTTTAGCATGAACTTTTTCAAAAAAAGTAACAAAAGAGAGACTTGAACTCAAGACCTCTTACTTAATAAGGAAACTTTTAACCAAATGGTGTAGCAAAACATATTGTATTGTTTCACAAGAGGATTGGGGGTGTTGTTGTTGTTGTCGACCTTGGAGAGCGTGCTAAAAAAAACTCCTTTAACACAATATTTTTTTTTTCTTCTTGATGACAACAAGGGTTAGATATCGATTAGCTTACCCAGAAGATGCACCTTTTCCTATTTGTTTATGATTTTTTGAGATCGCAAAGGGCACGGGGAAATGAGCATACACAGATATGAAAGAGTAGCAACCTAGAAATAAATAATATAAAACTGAAATAAAACCAAAATAATACCCTACAAAAAATTTTAAAAATGCATATGTAGGCTTTATACCTTCGGATCTGACTGAAATGGTCGTTTATGGGGCAAACAAAAACCTTTTCGAGTGAAACGAAAAGTGTTCTTGAATGAAACAAGCACTTCGGACGCAATGGAACAATCCTCTTAGCCCATAAATATATGAAAATGATAGAAACTTGAGATGAGACAACTCGGCTTCATGATCTCGATCTATAATAGGAGCAGGTCTTCAAACAAGCTCTGATACCATGTTGGAATACCTATGTTGTCAAACAATGATGATAATATTTCCTTTAGATTTGGGTAGAACTTTCATAAAATCCATTGAAACTTCTTCCCAATGTTGACTTGGTATAGCTAATGATTGTAGAAGACCCTACGTCTTGATTTTCTCTCCCTTATTTTGTTGGTATACCACACATTCAAACACAAAATTTTGAACATTTGTTTTAGAACCTTCCAAGAAAAAACCCTTCTTGATCCTATGGTATGTTTTCAAGAATCTTGAATGTCCTCTTATAGGAGAAGTGTGGAATTCCAGAATGAACTTTTGTTTGAGTTGGAAATTCTTACATAAATATAGGAGATCATGATACCATAACAAATCATTCTTCCATACAAATTTATCTAATGAACTGGGGTCCTCTTGTGGTTGTTGAATAATATTTCATACCTCTTGATCTTACTTCTATTATATCCTTGCTTCTTCCACCCAATCAGATTACGTAATAGAAATAACACATAGTGAACCTTCTTTTTCTTCTTCTTTCCTAGAGAGAACATCTACTACAATATTATGTTTTCCTTTTTTGTAGATAATTTCAAAGTAATAACCTAGCATATTTGTAACCCATTTTTGTTTCTCTTATAAAGATATATGTTTCTCCAAGAAGTAATTCAAACTATCATGATATGTTTTTTTATCTTGAAGTGTCTTCCTATTAGGTAAGAGTGCCATTTCTTAACTGCATACAATATGATGGAAATTTTGATTAATTGGGTTGGTTGTCATTGATGTTAACCCTTGAAGAAATTTCGATAGAGAATTCCGGTAGCACAAAGGTTTGGGTAATGGACCCAAGTTTGTTTGATGTCTAATGATATGCATTTTGATATATTTTCAGGTAAGACTATTCTAGATGGATAGTACATGTCATTCCATTTCTGGTGGTATGTGGAACATCGCATAACTCCTCACGGTTAGAGAGTTATGGCCATGTGAAGTTGGATAACCCTCATGAGTCATCTAGAAGCCCTAAAAGGTCAAAGTAGTTAAAGTGTCTGCAAAGAAGAAATCATTTAAATAATAAAGTGAAGTGATGAGTGTACTATAAGTCAAAGAGGATGCAAAAGAAATTATTTAAATAATAAAGTTAATGGAGAACTCCCTAAAATAAGGAAAGTGGTTTAAGAGATTTTAGAAGGTAAATAATAAAGCGAAGTGATGAGTGTACTATAAGTCAAAGTGGATACAAAAGAAATTATTTAAATAATAAAGTTAATGAAGAAATTACTAAGTCGACAAGTGGTTAGAAGTTGGTTAACCCTAAAATAAGGAAAGTGGGTTAAGATGGTTAAAAGGTAACCCCTTGAGGAAGCTACATGAAAGTATAAATAAGAGGCAAGGTTCTCTCATTTTAATCACACTTGAATATTGTTGAATATCTATTTTGTGAAAGGTTATTTGGGCAGGTATTATTGATAGAGAAAAATTGCAGTAGAAAAAGTGCGGCAGTAAAAGTGCAGCAGAAAAATCGTGGCAGAAAAAGTGCGGCAGAAAAATTGCGGAGGAAAAAGTGCGGCAGAAAAATTGCAGTAGGAAAAGTACGGCGTAAAAATCACGGAAGAAAAAGTGCGGCAAAAAAATCGCGGTGGAAAAAGTGCGGCAGAAAAATTGCGGTAGAAAAATCGCGGCAACAACATGGTTGGGGTCTATTTATGAGATATATGGCACATCTTGTTTGAAGTATTGTTTGTGAGCTAGGGTTTATCTCTTGAGATGGTATTGAATGTTCAGTATTGTTGCATATATCAAGTTTGTTGAGGTATATAGTTGGTATTTTATTGTTGGTATTTGGCATATGGGTATTGGTCTTTTGGTTGTGATGTGTTGCTAAAGTTGTTGGTTTAGCTTGAGGCTACATAACAGTGAGGTTGTGGCACATGGTTTGATGTAAGGGTTTATGGTATTTGGTTTATGGATAGAGTGATGAATTTTTTATGCTTATCTTGGTGTATGTCTTTGGTATATGGTTGAGGTACATGTTGGGTACATGGTTGAGACAAGTTGTTGATGAGTTGGCATATACAAAAGGTGTATATTTGATGGTGTTGTTACATCTTGATGAGTCATAGTTGATGTGCAGTTGATGCATGGTACATGTTGGTTCATATTATTGGTACAAGTTGTTTGGTGCAGGTTGATTGGTACATGTTGTTACAAGTTATTGGTATAGGTTGACAGTGACAGGTTGACAGTGGTAGTGGTTGATTCAACGACACTGATAGGTTGTCTACATTTGGCATTTATATTTCAGGGAGATTAAATGGGGAAAGGACATGTGCTTGTAGCCACCTTCTGGTTGTAGCCAAAGAACATAGGGGGTTGTAGCCTCCTTCTGGTTGTATCCAAAGAATTGGGTAGTTGGAGCTTCCCTCGGGTAGTATCCTTAAAAACTAGGGGGTTGGAGCCTCCTTCTAGTTGCAGCTGGAAAACAAAGGAAGTTGGTGCTTCCAATGAATGTAATTCTTCAAGACATATAACAAAAATCATTCTGTGGTTTTCTCCCGCTTTGGGTTTCCACATAAAAACACAGATGTACTGTGTATGTGTGTGATCTCTCATTTGTTCATTGTTTATTTAATTTGTAACTATTGGATGATAATAATACATTGATATAACACTTGAATTTTTGGTGAAAAGGGATTACATTTCTCTATTACGGATTCACCCCCCCTCTCAGTAATCCAACAATTGGTATCAGAGCAGGTTCCTTTAGGAAACAATTTAACGACTGGAAGGAGATTATGGATTATTCTGAGAATGGAGTACCAATGTTTAATTGTTAGAATGGTTTTAAGTATGAGATGTGGAGCATAAGTACGGAAGTATTTTTACATGCATAAGGACATTATATTTGGCTATCAGTTGTTACAGGATATGACAGTTCAAAAAGGGAAAATACTGCAACCAAGAAGGAATTGAAGAATAATAACAAAATAACAATGGATTTCATCTGGGAAGGATTACCTAATCTGGTAAGAGAAAAGGTTGGCAAATGTTCATCAACCAAAGAACTTTGGGATAAGTTACATGACATATATTCTTCACCCATCGTAGATTTAGAAAATGCCAAAGAAGATGCAAATACAAATCAAGAAGAATTATGTTCACCATGTCAAAAAAATTTAGAAGATTAATAGTACATAATCACCAGAGAATTGATTAGTTCTTTAGATGAACTAAGAGAAGAAAACAAGTCACTCAAGAAAGAATTGATGAAACAAAAGGAAAGTGTTCATATTTTTGAATAATCCCAACATGTCATCGAGAACTTAAGAATTGAACTAGAAGAAGCCAGAAATATCGAAGAAAATCTTGAATATTAAAAGTAGTATTTGGAAGCCAACATAGAATCACAAAAGGAAGAAGCAGAAATGAGAGAGAATATATTGACAGATTATCTTAAGGAAATAAATAACGATCTAAACCATCTTGAGGTAGAGTTTGGTCAAGAAGAGAAAGGACTTGAAGAAGAAATAATCACATTAAAAATCCATCTTGAAGAAGCGAAAAGAACGGAAGAATTCATGAAGTCTCAGATAATGAAGAAAGAAGAAGAGGTTGAGAAGCCCGAAGAAGAAGTTGTCACATTGAAAAGTAAAATCGTCAATCTCAACAAGAACATTGAAGAGACAGAGACATCCACATCATTTATAGAGAATGAAGAGAAGCACTCTAGGTTTCTAGAAAAGAAGAATGAAGAAAATAGAAAGAGTTATGTAGAAGTACTCAAAGGAAGGAATCATGGTCAACCAGAATCTAAGAAAACTATTGAAGATACATCTTCAGGAAGACCATTCATGTTCAATCCACAAAGAAGATTCAATCATGATCATGATCAGTCAAGAAAAACAATCAGAAGGATTACTCCACAAAGAAGATCATCCACTCCTAGGTATGAAAATTTATTTTATGGTCATTGTTTTTATTGTACTAACTTTGGACATAAGGTTGTAGATTGCATGGATTATAAAATAAATGATCAAGAAAAAAATGCCTATGTGTCCCCATGTAACATTGAATGTTACAAATGTCATAACTATGGACACATAACTAGTGATTGTAGAAGCATGATCGATACTTCCATGAAAGAGAACACTAATATCAGATGTAAGAAAGTATGGATAATAAAACATGGAGAACAGGTGAACAAAGACAAGGTCCTAGATATCACAAGATTGGAAATAAAATGAGATGAAGAAAATTCTATAGAGAAAAAGAAAGATATCAGATACATAAAGGTTTGGAAAACAACTAAAAGAAAACAAGGACGGGTAAATAAGGAACAGGTTCAAGAGATTTTACTTTCAGGCATTGTAGTGAAAGATGAATCCACAAATAGAAAGAAAGAAGTCAGAGCTCAGAGAAATGATGAATCTACCAATGAAGATGATAATGAATACACATCAGAGCAAGAATTGTTCTGAGCCATCCGACTTAGAGACTCCCAGGTAACATGAACATTAGACAGGGAGAGTTAATGAGATAGCTGTGACAGACCAAACAACCATATTTCTAGTAGCTTGCAGAGTTTGAGAAGACAGATCTAGAGCAGTCAGTTAGCAAAAGTACAATTTGATGGATTAATGAATACTTCATGATAGTATAGTGATAACTGGGTTAGCATTATGGAAAGTTGTACAAGTAGAGTCTTGGACAGTATGGACGAGAGAAGGAATTCATAGATTGGTTCAAAGAGTGGTTCGAAGACAAAGGAAAATTATCATAATGGATTATAATTACACAGGAAATGGCTCGAACAATGCTAATGGATTCCAAATCAATAGATATTTTTTGGACACATGCAATGCATACAACGGTTCACATTCAAAATAGAGTAATGCTAAAAAACAACAATGAAAAAACTTCCTACAAGCTATGTAAAGGAAGACCAACAAATGTGAATCACTTCAGAGTATTTGGAATCAAATGCTACATCAAAATAGAAGATGGAAGAATGGAAAAGTTTTACTCTCGTGTGGACAAAGGAGTACTTTTTGGTTACTCAAGTACAAGGAAAACATACAAGTGTACAATCTGAGGTTGAACAAATTTGTGGAAAGCATCAATGTAACAATTGATGAAATAGGTGGACAAGAATTAAAGTAAGAAGAAAATGATTCAATGGAACAACTTTATGAATAAGAAGCAAAATATGAAGAAGAAGTATACATCGAAAAAACAGAAGGATTTCAGTTGTCAGAGAACGCAAATTATGTGTGAAAATTGAAGAAGGTCCTGTATGGTCTAAAATAGGCTCCTAGAGCATGGTACTCTAGACTGGATAAATATCTACAACAAGAAGGTTTCAGAAAAGGAAGTGTAGACAACAACCTCTACATCAAGAATGAATTTGAAATGTTATTACTCGAAGAATTATCCTTCTTTTTGGGACTTCAGATACGTCAAAGAAACCAAGGAATTTCTATTTCTCAAACCAAGTATATCAGAGAAATACTAAAGAGGTTCAGAATGGAAGATTGAAAACCAATTATCACTCCCATGCAAACCAATTGCAAGTTGAACAAAGATGATGATTCAACATCTACAGATCAGAGGCAATACATGTCAATGATTGGTATCCTACTATATGTGACAACATCTAGACCATATGTAATGCAGGTAGTTGGACAGGTGGCACGATTTCAAGCAGCACCAAATGAATCACATGTATTAACAGTGAAGAGGATTTTCAGATATCTCAAAGGAACAAAAGAGTTTGGATTATGGTATCCAAAAGGAAAGGATCTATCACTTATTGCCTACACAGATGAATATTGGGTAGGTTGTATTGATGATTGACGAAGCCCCAGTGGAGAAATGTTCTACTTGGGTGAGTGTTTAGTATCATGGCTAAGCAAGAAACAATCATCAATATCTTTATCTACAGCTGAGGTAGACTATATTGCAGCAACAACACGTTGTACACAGGTTCTTTGGATGAAATAAACTCTGACATATATACAGATTGAGTATGATGAGCCCATTCCAATCTATTGTGATAATACAAGCACCATAAGTATCTCAAAGAACTCGGTGATGCTGCATGCACTCCAATATGAAGCACATTCCAATAAAGTATCACTTTCTACGAGAACAGGTTGCAGAAAAGAACATCAGAGTTTAGTATGTGGGCACAAAAGAATAAGTGGCAGACATATTTACAAAATCACTTCCACATGAAGCCTTTGAGCATCTTCGCCAGAGACTCGGATTTATTTCTACTCCAAAATGAATGCTTTTGAATTCTTATCTTATATGT